>JAAQRH010000896.1:0-33044 GCA_013186785.1 Fusarium pseudonygamai
GGTTTGGGCCGTTGATGAGGAAAAGCTGGGGAATTGGCGGAGTTTTACTTTTGCGAGTGATCATTGATAAAGTGAGACTTGAGAAGAGATACTCAGTAACCAAGATCACAACTCAATTGACATACACAAGCCATCATGTCTCGTCGTCTCCTCCTCATCAACGGCCCAAACCTCAACCTCCTCGGCACACGCGAGCCACACATCTACGGCTCAACGACCCTCGCCGACGTTGAATCCTCCGCCTCAGCACAAGCATCATCCCTCTCATCCAGCCTAGAGTCCTTCCAAGCCAACAGCGAAGGCGCCATCGTCGACCGGATCCACGAGGCGCGAGGAAACGTGGATGCGATCATCATCAACGCGGGGGCCTACACACATACCAGCGTTGCGATAAGGGACGCGCTGGTGGGAGTGAACATCCCGTTTGTGGAGGTGCACATCACGAATGTTCATGCCAGGGAGGCGTTTAGACATCATAGTTATCTGTGTGATAAGGCGGAGGCGGTGATTTGTGGGTTGGGGGTTTTTGGGTATAGTGCTGCGATTGAGTATGCTGTTAAGCACTTGAAGTTGAGGACGAAGCTGTGAATTAGCACTGAGTTAAGAAAATTGAATGTGAAAAGTGTTTGTTTACAGTCTAAGTTAGATCATGAGGTTGAGTGTTGTGGGGTTGTGATGGAGTGTTCACTGATCAATACAGACAGCAGATGATAGTAACAATGCATTCTGGTGGTATTATAAACTCGCAAACAACAAAACTTATTATTTACAACATGGCCTGCAATCTCGGCTGCACATCATCCGCCGTTCTCAACCCCAGCTCAACCTTCATCTTCTCCCACGACTCAGCCGCCCTCTTGGCCGTCTCCTCCGGCACAATCTGATCCCTATCACAGAACCTCCTATTAAACACCTCAAAGCTCAACCACCCCTCAAACCCCAACCCCTGTACAACAGCCCTAAGTAACTGCTTACACGGGAGATATGCATTATACGAAGTCTCCCCGTAGAATAACCTCGCGTTCCTGGACCAGCTCATCCGCGACGGTTGCTCCGCGTTGTAGAACGGATGGCTCTCGTTCAGAGGCGAACTGAGTTTCTCGCCGTCAGCCACTTGTACTAAAAATACTTTGCTGACGTCGATGTCTGTGAGGATATGCTTGATGGACTCTTTTGTGACGGTGTCGCAGTCCTTTGTCTTGCCGTTTGGTGCTGCAGGGTCGGCGTAGATGCGACCGAGGATGTTATAGCTATCCAGGCAGATACCGAAGTTCTCACGGTCAACGCGCTGGATTACATCCCAACTCTGCTCCCACCTGTTAATCCGCGTTCCCCAACACAACGCCTCAAAAGCAAACTTAATCTGCGGCTGCTGCTCCAGCCCCATATCAGCCGCCACCGTGAAGTCAGCGGCTATAACATCCATATCATCCGTAAGTTGCTCCTCTGGTAAAAAGCTACTAGGGAACAAGATAAGATCTGTTTCCAACGCGTGACATAGCTCAAACCACAGCTTGAGCTCTTCATATTGCTGTGCTTGTGCTTGACGATCGATGAGACCGCCAAAGTGCATGAAGGGTTGTAAGCAGATGATGGTGAGGGAGCGCGCGGCGCAGAGGTCGTGGATTGTGCGGGCGGCTGTGATTTGGTTGGAGGGTGTGTCGCCGCCTGGGAGGGACTTGGCGAGGTCGACGAGGTCTTCGTAGAAGACTTCTATGCCTTGGAAGCCGTATTTGGCGGCCATGTCGAGTTTGTGGGGGAGGGAGTGGCCTGCGAAACAACGGCCTAGGGACATTGTGCATATGCTTGGTTTGTGAGCCATGGCTGTGTCAGATGATAGTGTTTCGTCAATATGGTCAAGTTAATGAGATGGGTATAAGTGGTAGTATGATGAATGGCACTTGGTGATAGAATGCTTATATGAACAGCGATAGATACAATAATGAGATGACTAGAGAACCACCACTGATTCTGTGGCAACTTGATATAGAATCTACAGAGCGGAGAATGCCCCAGATCAAGACTCGATGATAAAGCAATCATTCATCCAACACCACCCCCCGTAGTCCCATCTCGATCTTCCCTTATCCATCGTCATCCTGAAAAGCCGTCACGAGGCGGTACCAGCCGAGCCATGTTAATCGTTTAAGAGGGAAACTCCATTTAAAAAATGATAAGAGAATTTCCCAGTCGCCTCACACAGTTTGCATCATGGGGGATGAAGGTGATGCTTATCCATTACCCGGGCCCCGAGGTGGCTAAGTCTTTATCCGACTGTGGAGGTCGAGACCTGGTAATTTCTTGCATTGCGGCCCCAGCTTTAGTGGATAAACCCTTTGGGGCGGAGGTTTCGGGTGGGGGAGTGAGGATCTGGGGTTTTTTTCCCTTTCCATTGTGTTCTTTGCTACTGCATGGGTTTTATTACTTGAATAGATCTATCGTCGCTACTTTCCAGGATCATTCTCTCAATCAGGCCACTTTTTGTCTTCTCTTGTCTCTTTTCTCTTATTATCTACCTATCATATCATGTCTGTCCAACAAATCTCTGAGCAAGGCTCCGTCTCTGGAGACTCTCTCCAATCGAACCAGGTCTCACAGCTGCAACGCCACGGATACCTGTTTGGCAAGAAATTGACTGCCTCGCTGTCGCCGTTTCTTCACAATGTTATTTATCAAGATCTGGGATTGAAGTGGGGTCAGGTTAGACTTGATTCAGCTGATATTCCTGGCTTTTTGGAGTTGGCGCAACATCCCGACTTTTACGGTATGTTCCTCCTCTCACTCAATTGTTGTTACTGAGTAAAGATACTGATGAGATGATGTATAGGCGCCTCAGTCACCATGCCCAACAAAGTCGCCATCATCCCATACCTAGATGAACTCACAGAAGAATGCCGCGACGTCGGCGCCTGCAACACCCTCTTTCTCCGTGAGCGCGACGGCCGCCGTATCTTCTGCGGCGCAAACACAGACGTCATCGGCATCCGCGACTCTTTCTACCAAAACATCGACAACCCCGACGCTGTCTTCCACAACAAGCCCGCCCTCGTAGTCGGCGGTGGCGGCGCCGCTAGAAGTGCCATCTACGCGCTGCGCAAGTGGATGAAGGTCAAGACGATCTACCTCGTTAACCGCGACGAGGCAGAAGTCACCGCCGTGATCGCCGATTGCGCTGAGCGCGGTTATGGTGAGGGTTTACTACACGTCAAGGATGTGTCACAAGCACAAGGTCTTGAGGCCCCCGGTGCTATCGTAGCGTGCGTACCGGACTTTGAGCCCGAGACAGAAGAGGAGATTCGCGCGCGCGCAGTGACAGAGACGTTTTTGGACAAGGAGCAGAAGGGCGCTATTCTGGAGATGTGCTACAACCCCACGCCTTTTACACGGTTAGGTGGTATTGCGGAGGATAAAGGGTGGAAGGTCATTCTGGGAACGGAGGCGTTGATTTATCAGGGCTTGGAGCAGGATAAGTACTGGACTGGGAAGCAGTTGGAGGAGATGCCGATTGAAAAGGTGCATGTTGCTATTGCGGAGAAGGTTGCGCAGAGGGCGGAGGCGGCAAAGCTATGAGCAAGGGGTTTGTGTTTTATTGAGCATAGAAATAGCGTGCATTACATTATTGGAGTTTTATATAAATGATTGGACTTTTTGTTTATGATGACTTTGCTGGTCTGTTGTTGGGGGTGAAATGTGATGCTTCTTAGACTAAGATACCCTAAACTTATCTAAGGTTGTAAAACTTTACCTAAATTAAGCTCAGCTGATGGAAATTATACGCATTTTTACCCAATCACTGCAAAAAATGACCAGGCAGCAAATATATAGACTTTTATTTGCCTTTTGTGGTTATGGTTATAAAGAGAATGCCAAAGTTGATTCGGCTACTTGATCACCGACCGTGAGCGAAGCTTCACCTCGACATCATCCTCTCAACATACACACCCAACAAGGCACAAGAAACAAATAATCTACACGCCTTGTAGTCTCTTCACAAAAGGCACCACAATGGTTGAGTCTTCGAAGCCACGGCCTCTCTTCATTTACGGCACACTCCGCGCCCGTCCCCTCCTAGCATGGGCTCTAACAGGTGACGCCACAAACACAGAACTCATCTCATCGCTCACCCGCCCAGCCAAAGTATACGGTTATGCACGCTACACCGTCCGATCCCGGGATTATCCCGCCGTTGTAAAGGAAGATGGTCAAGAAGTAGATGGGGACTTGCTGATTCTGGAGACCAAGTCCATGCGCAAGAAACTCGATGACTTTGAGGGAGAGATATATACTCCCACAAGCGTCAATGTCGTACTGGAGGATGGGGGTGTTGTAGAAGCGGATATGTATATCTGGGCTGGGGACCAAGATGCGTTAAGTGATGGGCCCTGGGAGTTGGATGCTTTCGTCAAGGAGAGGCTGGAGGATTGGCTTGATCTTTTTGAGGGCATGGAGATGATTGGCGAGGATGAGGACTGAAAAGTTGCAGAGTCTTGTCTAACTATGAGCTCGATTCATATCTACTCCTCGCCCTAATCCTCTTCCCAAAAACAAAGAAACACCACGGTATAGGCGCCATCAAAAACGTAATAACCGCCAAAAGCGTCGTCGCCCACCCCGCCCCAAGCTTCTCAAACATCTGCAGCGCAAACATCGGAAAAGCAAAGCTCAGCGAATATCGACTCAACATCATGGCCCCAGAAGCAGATGCTCCATACAAAGGACCGTAAGCATCAAGCATAAAGAGATTTGCGCCGGCGTAGATTAAAAGACAAGCCATCATTGTCATTACCTGGAAGAATATGGGGAGAATCCAGTGGATGCGGAATTCAGCTGTCCATCCTGCTATGAGGAGACTGGCAGGGAGGAGAAAACTTCCTATCATGGAGGAGATGAGACGGTGTTCTGGGGGGAAGGGGTCGCTGGGGTCATGGGCCTGGGTCCAGTGGATAAGGCGCTTTTGATAGTATGAGAAGTCGATCAGGACGAAGGGGGCGCAGGCGAAGAGAGTGCCGAGAGTTATCCCCAGATATGAGAGGGACTCGCCAGTTGCGCTGAAATTATAGTAGTGTCTGAAGATCCATGGAACAGAAATGATGAATGTGTACAACAGTCCAAAGATAAAGCCGTTGTAAAGACTGACCAGAGTGACGATGGGCTCAGTAAACAGCATATGAAGCGGTCGAAGGATAAGAACCGTAAAGAAATGTCGAATAGTCCTCGCAACAGTTGTCTGCTGAGACGAGCTATCACCCAAACCCATCCTAATAGCTCGTCTTCTCAAAACAACTTTCTTATAAGTCTCCCTCGTGAACAGAACGGGTATGTAAAGAACACACGTTATCACAACAGCAATCCACTGCGTCCACCGCCATCCAAAAGACCTCTCAACGAACCCCCCAACGAGCGGCCCAACAGCTGCTCCAAGTGAAGGTATAGAGTAGTATATCCCCAAACTTGCACCACGATACTGCGGCGCGCAGTAATCCATTATCGTAGCAGATGTATTATTAACATTCGGCGACGCAAACATCCCCGCGAAGAAGCGACAAATCGATAAACTCACTATATTCCCTGCAAATCCCGACCCTAGCAGAAAAGCAAGGAAGATGGGCGTAGTAGCAACATAAACCGTCTTGCGACCATAAGTTTCAGATAGCGGCGCTCCAACGAGGGGACCACACGCCATGCCGAGGTTATACAAGCTCAAGGGTAGGACGGTAAGTAAACGGTTTGTGTGGAAATCATGGCTGACGGCTGTTTGGGCGGGTGCGTATATTGCGCCGGCGAAGCAGGATGCCCACGCGAGGGATGTTATGCATGCTATACTGAGGGTTTTTGTGAGGAGGGAGAAGTTTCGGGGGTTGGAAGGGTCGGTGGGGGATGTCCAGTCGTAGGCTGCGTTGATGCGGGTTATTATTGGTGAGATTGATGGTTCTGGGTGTGAAGGGGAGTTTATCTCAAGCATTTCTGGTTGTGGGGATGAGATTGAGGGTGGCATGGTGTTGGATGGGAGCTTGAAGGTTAGAGGGTTGATGGGAGTGACGTTGGAGTTGAGAAATATATGTTCGGCGAAGATGATATCTTGCCGTGTTGTTGGAGATTTTAGCTTGGCAAGATATGGCATAGTGTCCAGGGACTGGATATCCCAGTTTCATGTTATTCTTTCTCTCTAAGCATAAGAGTAATCTACAATCACTATATATTCATGTGTTTCTCGAGATACTTCATAGGATCCTGAGTAAGCCTTGGTGAACAACTATATCAGCCAATTGCGGCATACCCAACGCCAGAAGATGTATGAGCTACAAAACAAGGGTCTATAACGAACCTTCAAGCTTATTTGAGAGATATTGACCGTTTTCCTTTTCATTTTCGTATAATGCCAGCTACGGAATTCATTTTGACCGTGTATGGGTAAGAATGCTTCATGGCCGAATAATTACCCCAACTGATCTGCAGGGTCTTTCACGTTTGTGGGGTAGTTCTGATCTATAGGTCGTCATGAGAAGGGCGTAAGCACAAGACTTTTCTTGAGGCAGACGATGCAGTTGGATGATCCTATGAACTACTGACTGACGAGAGTGAGTCACTCGAGATTTGAGGATGGTGGTCAGTCTGAATGACGTCGTCTGACTGGTTGATTAAACAAGCCCCATGGAATTTGATATCCGAATCTTATTTGGACCAGAATTCTAACAAGTCTCTTGGGGAGTTATTCGAGAGGATGTTAGATCTCTATCACAATAAAAAGTGGTAAAGCCTGTCAACCGTTGACTCACCGGCCATGAACAGTGATGAGATGGAAATGATAGAAGTCGATTGGCTTGCTCGGAAACTAAGCAGTCTGATTGGTTGGTAGTACAACTCGCTGTGTATAGCGAACCACGTGATTGAGCTCCTCTCGGATGATTACTCTTCTGTCTTACATCAACCAACTGCATAAATACTCAGATTCCCAATGCTATCAAGACTAAGAATCACTCATCACGCACTCCACGCTGTGTCCTTCAAATCAACCCTCAGGATAAAATCCTTATCTGCTCTTGCAATGGCGAGAACCATCGAGACGAGCTTCCAGGCCGCCATCGAGTCTGGCAAGGTCAACGGCGGCATTATCTGTGCTACCAACTCCAAAGGAGACTTTACCTATAACAAAGCCCTTGGTCAGAGAACTCTTCTCTCCGGCGAAAAGCGTCCTCAGCAGCTCGATGATATCTTGTGTCTTGCATCAGCTACAAAGCTCATAGCCTCCATCGCAGCTCTGCAGTGCGTTGATGATGGCCTTCTCACCCTCAAGGGCGATTTATCAAAGATTGCACCGGAGTTGGCAGAGAAGCAGGTTCTCACTGGTTGGTCAGAAGACGATGAACCGATTCTTGAACCAGTGTGTCAGCCTATCACACTTGAAATGCTGCTTACGCATAGTGCTGGGTTGGCGTATGATTTCTTGGCTCCGAGCATAGGAAAGTGGAGCAGCAAGTATAAACCCAAGGATGGAAAGAAGAGAAAGGTAGAAGACACTTTCATATATCCTCTCCTGCATCACCCTGGAAAGGGATGGATGTATGGATCTGGTCTAGACTGGGCTGGTCGAATCGTGGAGCGTGTTACTGGAAAGACCTTGGAGGAGCATATCCACGAGCGAATACTGAAGCCTCTTGGTTTGAAAACCGACGCCCAGTTCTTCCCTGTCACGAGAGAGGATTTGCGTGAGCGTCTTGTTGATCTCAACCCTGATGATCCAAATGGTATTGGTTACGCTGTCATGGGTCAAGGAGCTGAAATCAACAGCCGTTCAGATGGTTGTTTCGGTGGCCATGGCCTCGCAATGCCGGCACCAACCTATCTCAAAATCACTCAGTCCCTACTCGCCAACGACGGTAAACTCCTCAAGCCCGAGACCTGCGCCGACATGTTTCAGAACCACCTTGCCCCTGAAGCATTTATCGGTCAGCAAGGCATGCTAGCTAGCCCACTCGGCCCGTTCTTCAGAGTTGGCATTAGTGAGGAGACAAAGGTTGGGCATGGGCTTGGAGGCACCATTACACTTGAGGATGTTGAGGGGTGGTATGGTGCTCATACTATGTCTTGGGGTGGAGGATTGACATTTGCGTGGTTCATTGATCGCAAGAATGATATTTGTGGTGTAGGGGCTGTTCTTGCAAAGCTACCTCTTGATGGAGGCGTTGCTACAGATCTGAAGGATGTTTTTAGGAAGGATATCTATCAAAAGTATGCTGCGTGGAAGGAGAGCGGTGAGGTATGATTTGAGACGGCCAAGATGCGCTCTGATAAGTTCATCCTGGACTAACTCAGCTCTATCCCAACAAAGAATACTTTATCTATGCAAGTGCTTCCCCTACTTGGAGGTAGTTGGAAAGACTGAGTATTCAATAAAAGCCGCGAAATTCCTGTGACATTGGTTTGTACCACCAGTTTTTATACCCGTCCTGAAAAGCCCTTAGCTGGGCCTCTTCAAGTGGACTATAAGCAAGCCGTTTCAGATGCAAGTATGGAATGATCATTGGTCTTTTCCATTGCCCCTCATTCTTGTCGAAGGGGGCGTAGTTCACATTAAATAGACGATGTGAAGCAATCTTTTCCCACTCCTGGATCACTTGCTCCTCAAGATCAAAGCTCGGCCCGTTCTGTAGATATCTCCATGTGATCTGAACTTTATAGTCATCCATTTCACACCGAAATAAGCATCCATATCCCTGGTATGAGCACGAGAGTTCCATGGTGCGTAGGCGAGGCATCATCGCTGCTGCTTGGGCGGCTGATATCAGAGACTTAGTGATCATGAGCGGTTGTGCAAAGTGGGCCAGATACATGGTGACGATAGAAAAGCTCTCGAGTTTGGACTCCTTACGCTCTCCACCCGCTACGATGTCGTCGAAAAGTATTAACGGAGGGATATCATGCGGTGCGCGGAATTCGGTGAATCGGTGACATGCTTGGGCGAAGAGAAGCGACTGGGGAACTTTGGTGATCCAGGGATGGCATGTGTCTCTGACTGGTCTTCTGCTATACCTAAATGTCTTGAGGGATGCGGGCAGCGACGGCAATAGCTGTGTAGCAAGATCTATAGTTGTCAGCACAGTCTCATTAAGCAGTTGGAGGAGAAGGGGGAGGGTCAACCATCATGAAAATCTCGTTCTTTGTGATCAGTGCGCTCCATGTAAGTAGAATAAGAGAAATATTCCAGTGCCATAAAGCTCTCCCGCATGATTTTGCCCAAGGATTCAAGAGCAATGAGTCGAGGCGCGACCCTTCGAATCACAAGTCCCTTCACAATCGGTGTAGCTGGTAGGTTCCGCACGACCTGAGAGTAAGCCCACCCTCTCTTTATCAATGATGGCTTGAGTTTGAGGTGTTCTCCCCTAAGTCGACGCGTCGTACTGTAGTTGACTTTCCAGGCTAAGTTCATAGAGCGACGTGTGAATCCTGGTTGTATACCCAAGGAGCTCTTGACTATTTCGTGTCTCTTCCTGTAAAACCTTTCTACGGCGTCGAAAAGTTCATCTTCATCTTGATGACGGAAGAGAAAATCATCGTGGAGTTCGTATATGAGATCGAAGTACCTGCAGTCACTCGGCGATCGTGCGTCAAGCTCAAGCTCGAGTCCTCCGTAGTCACCGCTCCACAGAGACAGGACCTTGAGAAGAACTGCCATGGCTTGTGTGAAAATTCTATTGTTCCTGTTGGTCGATGTTAGAAAGCGTATAAACTCAGTAAAGACTCTCCTAAACTTAGACTAAAAAGCCTAAGCCTTTTCATCTCTTAGGATAAAGGTGTCAAATTGCAAAGACTCTCTCAAACTTAGACTAAAATGCCTAAGCCTTTTCATCCCTTAGGATAAAAGTGTCAAATTGCAAAGATCCTCTCAAACTTAGACTAAAATGCCTAAGCCTTTTCATCCCTTAGACTAAAGATGTAGAGTTGTAAAGACTCTCCCAAACTTAGACGAAAAAGCCTAAGCCTTTCCATCTCTTAGGATAAAAAATTTACTTACTTTGTGACATCCGTCGCACTTTCATCCTTATATTGTAAATTTCTGCTGTAGGGCATAAGATTGATGCGCAGACGGAGGGTTCTTATATACCCCAGTCGGGTGACATTGCTCTTGATAGCTGAGGCGAAAGCATACAAATCCTCGTTTTCCAAGGCTAGGTCTTTAAAGGTCGATCTCTCGAAAAAGTCTTGCCAATCTCGAGAAACTGTAGCCAAGACGGGTGCTGTAGGATCGGGAGCTGTAGGATTTGGGCTTTGAGAAAGGGCAGCCTGGAAAACCATTCGACGAATCTCGGGCGGGAGCGAATTCCATGAGGCCATGTTGAAAAATGTGTGAGGGTGAGTGTCATGCATGAGAAATCGGAGCATCTTATACTTCTTAATAAATTACGTTTTAAAAGGCGAAGTTTACTGGCGTTTTGAGTTTTGGCTTGATATGCCCTCAGGGGGGCAAGAAAACACTGAACCCTGATGTGGGGTGTCAGAATAAGATAAGCAAAAAGTCCCCTAAACTTAGGCCAAGTTGTCCTAAACCTTTTCATCACTTAGGGTCAAGATACATAACCTTTAGCTAATTATCAGTCAACCTTATACTTATCGAAAGGAGGCAAAAAAGTTATGAACTAGCTTTTCTGAATTTCAAGCCAGGTCTCTTACTCGTTGTTAAGACTTGTGGTCGAATGCTTATAATTTCACACAGAACTTTGACAATTTAATGGTAATAACCAGAATCGTTAATAATACAATTACTGAAGACAAAGGTGATGTACAAGGGGTATATTAATCCAATCTGGCTTCTATTCAATTTCGCTTTAAATTCCGCATTTCATCATCATCAAGACTCTTAGACCTTGCCCTCAATCTGTTCAGCATTGGCCTTCTCCTCTCGCAGATCAGCACCATCAACATTATGGCGGAACTCCTCATCCTGGAGTCTCAGTTCCTCCATAACAATCTTGTTAGCCCTCCAGATAGGCTTAGTCTCAAACAGCTTGTCCATCGCCTCAAGGGGAACACCCTTGGTCTCAGGAATGCAAAAGAAGACGAAGAACACAGAAATGACCATGAGGGAGGCAAAGAAGATGTATACTCCCCATCCCCAGGCGTTGAACATCTGCTCGGTGAAACGGGCGATGATGAAGTTCCAGAACCAGTTGTTGGCGGCGGCATTGGCTTGACCCAGAGAGCGGGTGGTCTGGTCGAACATCTCAGAGTTGAGAACCCATGGTGTACCGTTCCACGAGGGTGTGTAGAAAGCGGTCCAGAGGTAGAAGAAGAAAACAGCTGCGATGCCACCAGAGGACAATTTGGGGTCCGCTCCGGCAGCGACCTTGGCTTCGTTGTTTGCGATCTTGATGTAAGCGCCGATAAAGTACATGCAGAAAGCACCGCCACCAGCACCGATCATGAGAAGGTTTCGGCGACCGACGTGATCGATAAGAATAAGAATCCAGATAAAGGTGATTGTCGTCTTGACAACGCCAAAGATACCAGTGGTGAGGAAGCTGGTGTTGGTACCAGTAATGCCGATACTTTTGAAGACAGTGGGGCTGTAGTAGTTGATGGCGTTGATACCGGAGCCTGGAAAATGTTAGTCACTGAAGTGAAACCTAGATGAGTGTGCTTACCGTTCTGGAAGACAAAGAGAAGAGCACCGAGGAGGAAACGCCATCGAACCTTGGCCTCCTTGAGAGCAGCAAAAGGCTTCCAGAAGCCAGCGCCAACAGCGCTGTTGAATCGGTCGATCTCAGCATCAATAAAGCCAATCTCCTCAACGATGTAGATATCCTCTCGGTCAAGGTTTCGCATCCAGCAAAGGTTCTTGATGGCCTTGTCACGCTTGCCCTTGGAGAACAACCATCGAGGCGATTCAGGAATGAAGAAGGCACCGATAAGAAGAAGACCAGCAGGGATGAGCTGAACAGCAAAGGGGATCAGCCAGACATTCTCGTTCTGGCCAGGGGCATAAGGGAGGTGTTGGTTGATTCCGTAGTTGATCCAGAAACCAACGAGACCACCGGCTTGCCATCCGACTTCGTAGAGACCGACGAGACGACCTCGCACAGCGGGAGGAGCCAATTCTGAGATGTAAATGGGGGTCATGTTGGAGCATCCACCGACACCGATACCGGCCAAGACGCGTCCACCGATAATAAGGCCGAGACCCCGGGCTCCATTGGCACCCAGCATCATACCAGCACCGATCATAAAGACAAGAGAGAAGAGGATAAGAGAGTATCGGCGACCAATAAAGTAACTGCTGACATAGGCGAACAGAGATCCGAAGAAGGCACCGGCCTGGTACACAGAGACAATGTTCTGCTTGACCAGCGCAAGCGCACCAGGCTCATAGCTCTCAAAGTTGAACTCCTTGACGAATGAGGGCAGGGCAAGGGTCGTGCCGATGAAAGCAGAGTCGTAACCGATTGTGCAAGCAGCCATTGATGCAATGGCGGCGCATGTGTAGACGCGCCAGTTGTAGACGGCCTTCGGCGTGGGCCGATCTTCTTGCAGAGTCAAGAGACCCATGATTGCGGCGTCTCAAGGTTCAAACCTGCTTGAGAACTGTTGCAGCTTGTGGGGAGATACGGTTGCAAAGAAGATTGTGGGTGAACTGGAGAGTCGAAGAGACAATCCCCAAACCCGGTGGGGGGCAAAGATTTATACAAGTCAAGATGACCCATATTGCCCCTAGTCTAGCAGTCAAACCGTCTCCAAGAGCTAGTGTGCCGCTGGAGCCAGCAAGGGCCAACTCAATCCAACAACCGAACAACTGTTTCTCCAGAATTGGGGATTGAGTCCGGGGTTTGCGGGGTTGGATCTGTGGGGGAAGAATATGCTTCCGTCGTTGCATGAGATTCAAGATTGTCATTGTCTGTTTGCCAGGATGCCGGGGCCTCGTGTTGCTGAGAGAACGTGTCGAGGGATAAAGACTTTTCCGCGGTGCCACATCCTGACTCAACTGTGCTGGGGTCTCCGCATCATTACTACCATGTGGCCGCGGATCTAACCTTGTTTCGTCAGGAAATGGGGAGAAAATCTCAAGCGCTCATCGTTTATCCCTGTGGTCCCCATTTGCACGGCGATGTCGGCATTATTCCGAGGTTGATTGGGTGTTTTTCAGCAGCTCCAACTCACCGCGTCAGCAAAAGCGTAGCATTCTCCGAGGATGAAGAGTTACGACTGCTGGGATGTTGTAAGGATCTCGACATGAACAGATGTGATCAGCGCTGTCAGTCTGGGCAGTTATTACGCCCCGTCAGCCAAGACATCACAGGCAGGCAGACGGGAACAACTTGGGTGAATATGTATCCGTGTAAATATTGATTAGATTGCATTAAATCATGACCCAAAATCACCTTGAAACATCTCGCCCAGATCACATCCTGGCGCAAAGCCCAAGTTAGTCATAAACTGAGGATCCACATCAATACCATCCGCGCAGTCTATGGATCCAAGCTCATCCAGAATTGCGTCGTAATCAAGAAGTTGACTCGGCATCGAGTTTTGTAATGATCCCATTTGCCCATCAAGAGATGGTGTGTGAAGGGTGTGAAAGGTCAAATTGGGTGTTAGTGTGTATATAGACTGTGAAGTAGCCGGGCTACGGTCCGCAGCTTGATATCGTTGCCGTTCGTATGATAACGCCTGTTGCTCTTTTTGGCGTTGCTGCATCCGGCCGAGCTCATGTTCCAGTTCCCCGGATGTGATAGGGGCAGGGTGGTCTGTGTGATGCGAGGGATGAGAGGCGGTTGATATCTCATCCATAAATGATGGGCTCACTATTGGGCGGCGTGACGGATCCACAGAACTAGGTGTATGCTGGTTGCTTTTAGGGGCCTCTAACCTTTGATATTTGAGCTTCCAGCCGTCTGTGAGCGATCCCATTGTCGAATTCCACTTGACTTGGTCGTGTTCTGGCATTCGGTTTCCATGGCCGTGGTGCTTGACTATATCCATCAAGATGGCTATGATTGGTGGTGTTCCACCTGGTCCAAAGTTTTCCAGACACGACTCAACAACCTCTATGAAATTAGATAAGAGAGACGGCCGATGACCTGGCACCAAGTCCAAGGTGATTGCCAAGAACATGCCTTGGAGCAGGTATGCTGAGGGCACTCTTGGCGTCGAGCCACCGAAGATGAGGGAATTGCAAAATGAAAACCGAGCGTCTAAGCTTCTGACAAGGTCTTCTGGGGTGATACGTTGAGGGTTCCGGTCATTGTATAGCCTTGCATCCATGCTAGTACCCCAAAGTCTACAGAAGGCAAAAAGTTGTCGAAAGGTTGATAGTGGTGATGCGCAATCTGGTGTTGATTCTTGTCCATCATCCGCCGCCTTTCCGAATCCCGAAAGCGAAGTCCATGGCTCGTTCAGGTCGAGAGCTTGTTCTATAACGACAGAAGGAAGACTATGTCGAATTCCCGATGTCACTTGCGGTTGACCAAGACTAAGTGAAGCAAGAGAATCCAAGATGAAGCTTCCCGCCAGCACCCTGACTTCGTTATGATTCAGAGAAGCTGCGTCGCCTTCCTTGACCGGAAACATGTGAGATGCTGTCGCGCGATGATGCAAAGCAAGACGCGAAGCCCGGCCTATCATGATCCATGCTGTCATCGTCCTTTTTTGGCCCATGAGTACTAGCGAATGAAGGAGGAGTGAGGAGATATGGGCCAATTCAAATGTCTCGTCGTCGGAGGGTATAAGCCGTTGCGCGATGGAGCAAATTTCGTTAGGAGAGAATCCGTTGTGTCGTGACGGGTTGGAAGAAGCCGCGTCTTGAAATGAAGAGACAGCAAAAACAGCCCAAAGCTGGGCGTGTAGTGCCGACGAGGGATTGGCTTCGATGGCAAGGCCCTCTGGGGGATACATCAAAGCTGTGCGTGTGATGATTCCAGGTTCAATAATTGGGAACCAGCTGTGAGTATAAGACATGTATATGTCGACCAGTCTTTTCCAGTGTGGAGGCAATGTCAGCTTGGTAGGTAATAATGGCTGGTCTGAGTTAAAGTTGTAAGATGCCGCCGGGATGCTCGTCTGTGATGGATTGACGCCTTGTATCGATAGTCCAGGTGATGGTTTGCCGTCGAACAATTGCGCACCAGTCGGGCTGCTATTTTCAGTTCCCGAGTCGTCTGCGGATGTATCGTTTTGAGGCGTCTTCTCATCCGACAGCAACCTCCCAATGTCTTTGTGAACCCGACTCTTGCTCCATCGTCGGTAGAGGCGATGGCCAGCTTTGTCCTTTGTTGCGAGGATGCGGGTACCATCTGCTCCATCATTCTGTGTAAGGAGACGATGAAGAGCTCCCTCACAGCCAGGAACCTGTTCAAAGAGCCATGCCAGCGACAGCTCAATTGTGCGTAGGTATCCCGTCTGCACGCCTCTCTTGCGGGACGCAGGGGTGTATGAGCATGGCCTGTTTTGCGCGGTGCATGTTCCACAGTGAGGACGGGCGCCATCGCACTTTTCTCTAGCAGTGCGACATGAATCACAGGCAAGGGAGACTCGTTGGCGTTTGGCGGGAGCTGTGGTTGCGGGAGCGCTGGTAGTATCCGCATCGTTTTCGCGTTTCCTAGGCGGCATTGCTTGGATGTAGTTGATCAAAGAATGAATGAGCTGCCTACGCCGCGAGGCCAGCAGTCATGACGAAATGAAAGAGAGATGAGGGGAGAGGAGCCTAACAGCAGTGGACAAGAGATCAATGCTTGCTAGTATGACGATGATGTGGAATGGAATTGTACTGGTATACGAGTCCCATGTCAATAAAGCTCAGCTCAGATACGCGATTCCTGTGCCATTGTCATGCAGATCTGTCTCCCATGACCGAAATCTCAAAGCAACAGTGCCGGGCAAAAGCAATACGATGCGATGAGACGTGATGCGGGGAGAATCTGGGGCCCTAGAATAATTCTGTGTTGCTTTGGGATGGTCTGTAGGTTCCAGCCTCCAAGTTCCGACCGCCGAATCACCACCGATGTAATTGGACAGCGGGCTCGGAGTGGGTCGGATAAACGCTTTCCCGACCAATCGCCTCTCGCGCGCCCCGGATTGTCTGGTGGGGGATCTACCGAGTTCCTCGCCCATCGCCCACCCACTTCACAACTGACAGTCGGACTCAGCGCTTCTCGACAAGCCCACATCACCATTCTCCCCTACCCAACAAAGAGATCCTTCTCTATAGCCTCAACGACTACGATATCTTGGTGACTATGGCGCCTTCTTGAAACAGCGCTGGTCAAAAGAGTCCGGACACATGCAGCACGAAATGGCAGGCGTCAAGAGGTCCCTGGGGACCTTTCTTGGCCACGACGATACCTTGCTTCGACCAAACGGCCACAGCCGACCGAAGACCGTCCACTACAATCATGGAATTCCCCGCGATAACCTCGATAATTCGACACCGCAATCACAGTCTTTTAAACTGAGCGATGTGCTCCAGTCTCAACCTCCGTCGCGGGCTACTTCTCGAGCCAATTCGAGAGCCAATTCCCAATCCGCGGCTCCGTCAAATACGGACCAACACGATGGACTTACTCGAACGCCCTCTCCGACCTTTCCTCCCTTGACTGGGCAGGTTCCTGACTTCAGCCCAGACGCGTCAATGATACTTGTTGGTATGCGCGGAGCTGGAAAGTCGACATTAGCTATCATGGCATCCTCGGCAATGGACCGCAAAGTCATTGATCTAGAGCCAGCTTTCCAGAGATCCATGGGCCTGTCGAGTGCCGCTTACAAGTCCGAACATGGGTCTTCAGAGTGTTACAAGCAGCAAGCCAAGGTCTTGCAGAGTATTTTGCAGCGACATTCTACTGGCTGTATCCTTGTTTGTTCCTGGATGGAGAGTCGCGTGCAGAGTCTCCTCCGAGAGTTTGCGGCTACCAACCCTGTTATCCACATTGTCCGTGATTTCGATGCCATTAAGAATCATCTCAAGATCCGCGACGGTTCCAAGGTCCAGAGCTTGCTCGATGTGAGCAACGCCATCTTCAGGTCTTGCACCAACTTTGAGTTCTTCAACGTCACAGAGAAGGCTTCCAAGTCGTCGCTTTCTCGTGAGTCATTGACACAAAGATCGCCAGCTCCATATTTAACATTGAAACATGTTGAGCGACACTTCCTGAAGTTTCTATCTCTTGTTTATCCCGCTGGCACGATACCCTTTACAGATTCTGCATTCCCATTATCGAGGATACCTGCGGAGGAACGTAACTTTACCTATGCCACCTCTATTCCTCTTTCAGATGTCATCAAAGACTCTGTTGATGTCGAAGAGCATGTCATCGGAGCAGATGTTGTGCAAATAGTTGTACATGACCTGGCTGAGCATGCTGAGCAAGGCACATTGACGTCCGAGGCCAGCGGAAAACTGCTTGCCAACATTACCAAAGGCGTTGGTATTGTAAGGCGAAGCACTATCTTACCAATAATCCTGCATCTATTCCTGCCCCATACAGCAAGTGACGAAGTCTTGCGTGTCTACCTTGATCTTGTCCACCATTCTGTACGTCTCGCACCAGAGATGATGACAGTCGATCTTCGACTCGAAGACGTCCACATCTCACGCATATTATCTATTCGAAAGAGAACAAAGATGATTGGAAATTGCTTCATCACCACAGATCCTCCTTCATGGGAATCTCCAATATGGATGTCGTGGTATAAGAAGGCCAACAATTTAGGATGCCATCTTGCCAGACTGATTCGACCTGCAGTTACTATTGAAGACAATTTCCGCATTCACTACCTCAAGACATCAGTTGCAGCTCTACAGGGGCCCAAGATCCCACTTATCTCTTACAATTCGGGCCCTCTTGGTCGGAATTCGCAGGCTTTCAATCGTATTCTTACTGTTGTCCGCCCAGATTCGCTGGAGCGGGTGAATCCCAGGCCCCCAATAACGCCATCCATTACCACGGTCGGGGCGACAGAAGCTCTCTTCTCGTCCTTTATATACGACCAGATGAAGCTTTACGTCATTGGCGCCAATGTCAGCTACAGTTTGTCTCCGGCGATGCACAAAGCAGCATTAAAGGCATGCGGGTTGCCCCATACCTACGAGCCAGTGTCTTGTGCGTCGCTTCGAGGAATCAAGCATTTGATTGAGGATCCAGAGTTTGGTGGAGGCTCAATCGGCCTCCCCTTCAAAGTTGAGATCATTACCTTGACCCATTCGTTGAGCAAACACGCCCGCGCAATTGGTGCTGTCAACACCCTGATTCCCATCCGCTCTTTAAATGATGATGGAACAATACCATCTGGGGCTGCTTTTTTCGACAGCGTCAACCGCTCAGGTCCCATCAAGGCGCTGTATGGTGAAAACACCGACTGGATTGGCATTCGCGCATGCATTCGCCGTGGCCTCTCCCCGGCCAACGCAGTCGTGTCCAGCACCTGTGGCCTGGTCATTGGAGCTGGCGGCATGGCCAGAGCTACAGTCTATGCCATGCTTCAAGTTGGCATCAAGAACATTGTCATCTACAACCGCACACCAAAGAACGCCGAAAAAATGGTGTCGCACTTTACGCAGGTCCTTGAGAGGAAGGACCATGGCCTACTGAGCGCCGGTAGCGAGCATTCTCGCTTCCATGTCATCGAATCAATAGAAGATGCCTGGCCGACAGAGTTCCGCCTACCCACCGTCATTGTTTCCTGTATTCCCACCCACCGCATTGGCAACGTCCCCGCGCCCGAACTTATCCTCCCCAACGAGTGGCTGGGAAGTCGAACTGGCGGTGTCGCAATTGAGTGGGGGTACAAGACATTAGATACCCCGTTCCTAGCACAATTTCGAGCAGAGTCGCATCGCGGTTGGGTAAGTATGGATGGTCTGGATATCCTGCCAGAGCAGGGGTTTGCTCAGTTTGAGTTGTTTACTGGGAGGAGAGCGCCGCGGAGGCTCATGAGGAGGATGGTGTTTGAGGCATACCCCGTTGAGGAGGGCAAGTCGAATTTTAAGGAGTTACAGCCTAGGCTGCAGTCGCTTGATGAGCAGGAGACATGATAATGAATTGAAGTTTGAGTAATGTATTTGCATAGCTCATTGCTGTTGAATGCCCTGGCCACTTTCATCTTCTCTGCTTGTTCGTGACTGGACCAACGCCCCAAGCTACAATATCACCTGACACGATTCGCACCCCTTGACATCATCATATTTTCGCTCACTCCTCATCTCGCTCTCTCAGCCAATATGAACATACGCAATCCTTTTCCCCTCATGATGCTATCTCGCTCCGTTCGCACATCTCTTCGGAGAGTCCAACCTACCCTAAACATTCCGTCTCGTTCATATCACAATGCTGTCGCAAAGTTCACCACTATCGATTCAAAGGGCACGCCTATCACCTATGACACTGGCATCATGATTGGCGACCCTGGGGAGAGTTATGTCTATGTTAAACCCGATATGGGAAAGCTATCAAGCGTGCAGTCATTTCTCAAAGTGAGCCCAGCAGCGATCCTCAGTCCGAAACCCTTCCACTCCAGTTTAATCATCGCTCATTATGTTTCACACATCGTAAGTCTATTTCGGCGGCAGAGAACGAGTTCAAGTATAAAATAAGCTCAGAATCTTTACCACTCCCTCGAATTGAGTTACAGCGAAGCCTTGGGGACTCCAAGCAAGACGTGAGTCCTGCAATACTCTGGCTCACGGGGAACTGGAACGCTATCACGCTCGATGGATCACCAGACGGTTCGTATCCTGCACCCACAAGCCTAATCTTGAACTGCTCTGATCATTTATTGCTTTTTATCTCGGAATAGAAGAGTTTGAGAGAGTGTCTCGAGAAACCGCGGTCAAGCTCAAGGGCGCATTGGATAAGTTGGAAGGATAGCTAGGCTGGTTAAGAAATTGGCTTGCTTGAATATAGAGCCTCTTATGCATTGTGTTCAACTAGAAGCCAATTGAGGTATGAATGATATAGTCCATCTACAAATCGGCTTCTATCCTCTTGCTTATACTCGAGCCTCAGGTATCCATGCATTTTCGATACGCTACTCCGCTTCATCCTTACCACTCTCAATCACTGACACGTTTTGCCGAGTTATACTATGATATCTAGATGAAAAGCACACTTAGTCAATTGGTTTCTTTTGCTCTTATGCTTATAATGTCCACCCCATGCTTTCGTTACCTCACACCAGCTCAAATTCTTCGACTCTATGACACAAATATCATTCGCGCAAAACCTACTCAAATAACTTACCTCGAATCTGCTGTATTCTCACCTCAGCAACACAAGAATTATGGTTAGGATGATCCTTTCCAGCTAGCAAGCATTCTTGCGCAGAAGATCATCCTAAATCACCCGTTTCAGGATGGGAATAAGAGGACGGCTCTGGTAGCGACCAGTATATTCCTACAGTTTCACGATTACCAACTACGGGAGGCACACTTCACTAGCGATGAAATGGATGAAAATATAAAGGATGCTCATGTTGCTGTTGCCACGAGACAATGGGATGTTGAGCACTTGGCAAAGTTCTATAAGAGTATTACAACATCACTTTGACTTGTCATTGGTTGGTTGGTTTAAGTAAACATTTCTTTTGCCTCCTCTGCACTTGGCTAGATACTATGGATGTCATATCATTTACACGGCACTTGTTTAGTAATCATGCGTGACATTGTTCAACGTCATATACCCAAAACATGATAGGCTGATACTACCAGCTCGTGACTTGCCATATATCCAGGATTGGTAAGGGCAGAGTCTATCCCCACTTGAGCAAACAATGACCGACGGCCCGAAGAATCTTCCTTCGAGAATCTAGTCACGAATGCGTCATGATCATGCTGATATCCATCACATGTGGCCCTAGATGCGGGGGTTGGGGTATATAAGGCCCTTGGGTAGCCAAGTTCATGACCTGAGTCTTCAAAACTCTTCATATTCGAGACTCTCAAATCACTATCTCATCACATATAATTAACAACTTCACGTCTGTCATCATGGCTTGCGATTGTGGATCTACCTGCGGCTGCAGTGGAGCGAGCTCCTGCTCCTGTGGTCAGAGCTGTTCTTGCAAGAACTGCGGCGTAAGTACAGAAAGACTCTCGAATATGACGATGTCTAACGACTATGGACAGAAGTAACCTACTCGTTCTAAGGAACAGGAAGATGGTGGTGCACGAAGGAGTTGCCGGGGCTATGGATGTCAATGGTTTTCTAGTTGTATGATAACATTCTATCAATACAAATCTGAATGAGGTGCTATTTGAAACAATAGGTCCCAAAACATACGTGAAAGGGTAAAAGAATCAAGATGGTCAAGTGTTGGGCCAAGCTACCAATACCAGCCTCAAGGATCAAGATCCAATGATTACTAAATCCCTTGGCTTTTCCTTTGATACCCTGCTTCAACTCTAAGCGAGCAAATACAGTTATCCCTATTGGAGCCGTTGACGCGAATAGCACTTCCTGAGACTGGAGATTAACCAAGCGCTTAAACTTAACCGCCAGCATTCAACTTGGCAGTGTATGATCGAGATCCAGATTTTCGTTATATCCAATCTATTATCTCTGCATTTTCGTTGTAATAGGGTCATGCGAATTTCTTATCATCTCCAAGGTTATAGTTCTGATAATAGGACTTCTTTTCATTGTCAAAGAATTGTTGTTGAAGCTACAGTTATTTCTCACAGCTTTCAATGGTTCCGGAATAAAACGACGATCATAACATGATCTAATAAAAGGATTCTGCTATGGTCCATTAAAATGTGTCTCAGCGCGAATTTGACGCGTGCTATTGGCTGTGGTATATGCATGTTGGGTGTATGCGTTTCATCTACAGCATAAACCCTGCAATTGGATACGGAACCGCCCAAGGAATCTGTTAGTGCAGTGCACTATTTCCAGCGGTTAGCACTAACAAAGATCCTCGCGAGCCAAGTACCGCGCCTCTCGTCTGCAGAAGGTAAGGCATTCTTAGGACTCGGGGAGCGCTTCGAGTCGATGATAAAGAGGGAAGCTGCTCTGTGCTTTCTGTGGCGTTCATCATACCACACAACATCCATTATGGAGACCTTTTCGAGGCAACAACACAAACACCACGATATCAGCATCACGACCAAAGATGTGTCTTCACAAAAAGCAAAACCTGGTCCTATTCGTTCATGGTTATGGGAGACTCTTTCGTTATTGTTGGCTCTGGGCTTGCTGATAGCTACGATCGTTATACCAGCACAGAACAATAACAGAGTCTTGAAACCATGGCCATACGACATCAGCCTCAACACAATTATTGCTATCCTTAGCACTTTTATGAGAGCTTCGATGTTACTTGTCGTTGCTGAGCTCATCGGCCAGATGGGATGGAATGCTATGCAGAAGCCCCGTCCTGTTTCCGATCTTCATCATTTCAATAATGCCAGTCGTGGCATTCTTGGAGCGATGAAGCTGTTCTGGACTGTTCCTCCACGGCTCACAAGTATCATTGCCGCTCTTGTCATCATCATATCTCCTGCAATCACTCCCTTTGCCCAGCAGTCCGTCAGCACAGTTCCCTGCGCAAGAACAGTCGAAGGCGCGCAGGCATCTCTACCAATCACTCATTATGTCCCTGCCTTCAACTCAAGCTTTAAAACATCTTCCGCCAGCTATGAGCTTTCGGGTGATATGAAAGTCGCCATGATGAATGGCCTTGTCAACCCTACGGGCAAGGACGCAGCCATAGCTGCAACCTGCTCTACTGGAAACTGCACGTTTCCAGCAAACTCCCAAGGAATAACCCATTCCTCTGTTGCCATGTGTAGTGCCTGTATTGACACCTCGGAGTTCATCGAACTGAACATTAGCAAAGAAAACGCTACTGGAGAGGGGGGATACGCTGGCAAGATTTACAATTACAGTCTGCCAAATACGCAGTGGCTTCAGGCTGTTGTCAGAAGTCAGATCATGGTCATGTCTGGAGATTTAGACTGGGCGCTCGAGACACCCAACTCCAGGTTTGCCCAGTTGGCCAAAGTTGCTATTTCCAACATCACGACCCTTAGCTTCACGCAAAAGGGCTGCAACGTTACTACCAGCGCCAACGCAACATGTCCTGAGAATAGGCTGACCTCAAAAGTGCCAGTGTTCCTGCGCCAGCAATATCCCATAGCAACGTCATGTGCCCTCTATCCTTGCATAAAGAAATACCACGGCAAGGTGGATAGAGGTTCGCTCATCGAGAAGGTGGTTGACGAGCAGCCCATCGATTACAACAGGGCTACCGATGACGAGGCTGGAAATCGCATCGGCGTGCAAACGCCCTGTTTGATCGATGGCAAGGAATACAAACTTGCCAACTTTTCCCAGACCAAGGATCCCTCAGACTCTGAAACAATTGTCCCCGTCGACGGGACCAACTATACTGTCCCGAATCAATGTGTCTACCAACTCACCTTTGGGTACCGGCAAGCACTAGGAAGCTTCATTGAGAAGACGCTCTTCAACACCGTCTGCGTCGCTATTACCTTCGCCGGCGCAAAAGGCCAGCTTGATTGTGGTGACCAATGGTGGTTACCTCCACTCTACAACTCAACATTCGAAGGTCTCGATGCATCTTTTGATTTGTTCACGACTGCCATAACAAACAACTTCCGCAAACAGGGCATACAAATGAGAGGTAGCTCCCTGTTAGAGAACGACAAGGCTTCAGGCCAAGCTACGGAGATGGCTATCTGCACTGTGTTTGACTGGCGATGGGTGCTGTTGCCGGCTGGGCTGGTGGCCATCACGATGCTCTTGTTGATAGTTGCTGTTGTACAGGGGTTTACGAACCCAGGAATGCCGGTGTGGAAGACTTCGATTCTTCCCTTGTTGTTTTACGGACCTAATGTTGTGGGCCATACGCAGGAGACGGACTTGGATGATTTGCAGAAGGAGGCGGGGAGGGTGATAGTTAGGATTGAACATGATGAGAGTGTGAGACTTGGACAGGTTAATACTAGGGGGACGGAAAGTTGAAATAGCATTACACTGGGAGTAGGGCGTCACGGGGTTCTAATTATATATAGATGAGTACAGGAAGTTTATTATGCATCGATCAGTCAGGGTCTTTGTTTTCTTGTCACCTCAGATTCCAATCAATATAGGAATGACACATACTCTACCAGACAACGTAGAAAAGTCTGGCCTACATGGCTGCCTTGTAAGAAATGAACATCGGACTCCATATATCAGGGTAGAATCTAGACAGACTAGTACTACTAATATTCATCTTAGAGCTACGGTAATATCCCAGAGCCCGAGTCTGAGTCACGGAATAGGAGCGGAAGTATTCCACTTGATTTTCATTCACGACCCTGATCTTCACCGAGTTCCTTGATATGATGTGAATGATGTCAAGTGTCTTGATTGACAGAATTAGCTTCAAATAGCCCCGTGGAGAGCGGGCACACGGCACCACAACATGGATGCTCTGTATAATTGCCGAATCCGGAAATAGATCGGCCTAGGAAGAGTTGATCGAAATACAGCAGTGATGAGCTGAACTGTTCTCTCTCTTCTATCCTTACCTTACTTTCTCTTGAATTGTCTTTTCGAAAGTTTGAGTGAAAAATAAAATCAAGAACCATGAGCTTTCATTTATCCACGACGTATGAGCGGGCATTGCTCCGTCCGCTTGTCTTGCCTCCCACGGACATCACTGCCACGAACGAGCCGGTAACTCTGTCTGAGGAGTCCCAATGGCGAGCTTCGACACATGTGTTTCTAGGAACAGATGATCGCGACGAGACTGCTGCGTGGCCGCCTGTCAAGTTCAACGATGATCCGTCCAACATTCCCAACGACGAGGCATACAACATCCCATACGATCCCGCAAGCAAAAAAGCAAACAGCAGCGAGTTTAAGCTGTACTCCGACTCAGAGCAGAGCAAGACATCAGCCGTCCCGCCTCCTAAGCTAGTCGCCAAGCGCTATATCCCAACGAACCAAGTCAATAAGTCTGAACAGGGCGTAACTCTTCTCACGCTTACAGGCATGGGAGTTCCCAAGGAGATGTTTGAGCCTATGCTTGAAGCTCTACTCCCTCGACTGCGCAAGTCTGGTGTCAGGGTTGAAGAGATCTGGGCGGTAGACATGCCTCTTAGCGGACAGACGGCCAAGGCTAATCCCGTGGGATACTTGTACGCCAATGAGAAGGACATTGTTCGAGATTTGCTGCTATTTCTTACAGCATATCTCCCTGTGCAACCTGGCGGAGAGCTACCGAAGTACCTTGAGGCACGCAAACCAACAGGCCAAGCTCAACAGCTTACACGACAGAATCTTCATGTCTTTGCACACAGCCTCGGCGCTCAAGCCGCTATCCTAGCTTCCGTCCACGCACCAAACATCTTCAGCAGCCTGATGGTCGTTGACCCAGCCATGATTCCCGCCGGAAAGATCAACGACGCCATGACAAAGCTCCCCAAGGACATATTCTGTCTCGGTCTCAAAGAATCCTTCCCCGATCACAAAGCCGTCGAGACCGCACTCCATGAGAATAAACGTACACGAAACTGGGACTCACGCGCCATCAAAGCATTCACCCAACACGGCGTAGTCCCCAACGAAAAGGGCGGCGTCAAACTCATCGCCCATCCAAGACTTGACTGGGCTTTATGGTACGACAAGCAAACTCCCGCAGAGTGCTATGATCGGTTCAAGGATATAAGCGTTCCGTTGCTAGCTATCATGCCAAAGAGGCCGTTTGCTGTGCCGGCGAAGATGTTTGAGGCTGATGCTTGGAAGTTGAAGGGGAGGGTTGATGTTCGGTGGGTTGAGGGGACGCATCAGGTTGTTTATGAGAGGATGGATGAGTGTGTTTGGTTTGTAGGGGAGTGGTTGGGGGATATTGCTGGTGAGAAGAGAGCTAAGCTGTAGAGTCGTGGATAGTTCCTCAATGTAGGTATGCAATAAAACTAATGTGATTAAAATTGTTGTTGATGTCTAGTCTATATGTCTAAGTCTTCTACCATTCTTCTAATCTTCTAACCTTCACGTGTAACCCACCAGCCGGCCTCGCCGTAAGACCCCCCTTGACATCAACAACCCTCTCATCCATCAATCTCCTATCACTCAACTCAAACTCAAAGCTCCCAACCCATCCCGCCATCAAACACGCCAACTCAGCCCTCGCAAACCCCTGTCCAATACAAGCCCTCGGACCATGCAAAAACGACAGAAACCCATATTTACTCTCCGCACTGCCATGTCCATTCTCACCCAGCCATCTATCAGGCCTGAACAAATGTGCGTCGTTACCCCAGAGCTTAGTACACCGGTTTGTGGCCCATGGTGCTATGACGATGCGTGTGCCTTTGGGGATGAATTGATCGAGGATGCTGGTGTCGTGGGCTGCTTCGCGGAGGGTTTGCGGGACGGGGGCGTAGAAGCGGAGGATTTCGCTGCAGACGGCTTGTAGATAGGGCATTGAGTCGACGTTGACGCTTGATATGGGGGTTTGTTTGGCTTGGGTTAGGGGAGGGAGACGTTGGCGGATTTCCTGGCGGAGACGGTCTTGGATTTCTGGGTGTTTGGCGAGGAGATATATACCCCATGTAAACGCTGCTCCAGTTGTATCATGTCCTGGAATTGTTAGTTGTGGTAGAAGTGCTAAAGGGGAAGACTTACCGGCAGCAAGCAATGTCATGGCTTGGTCAATAAGTCCATCTTCAGTGAACGTCCCAGTCCGTATCGCCGCAGAGATTATGTCCATATCATCTAGTTTCTTCTCCTTCAACTTCTTTTGTTTCGAAGAGATTATTTCTCTACACGTCTCGCGTATCGATCGGGCTGCCTGGCTCATATCTGAGTTGAGTTTAATAGGTAAAGCTGTGAGAACCCAGGCTGGAACCAAACTCTCGATAAGGTGCAGCATACGGGCTTGAACTGATGGTTGAAACACGATATTGTATGTCTTCACCATCTCATTGTTTGCGTCTTGTATGGCGCCAAAGTCCCGACCTAGACCAGCTACACCGATCAGATCCAGAGTGATCCTCGAAGCCCACTCTACTACCTCCACCGTCTCAAGTCCATCAGCTGTGATTCTCTCGATCATCTCTCTCGTTCTATCCCAAAATAGTGGATACAGAGCCTTGATGTTTCTCGGTGCAAAAGCAGGATTCATGCTTCGTCTCTGCAGCTTATGGGCATCTCCTCCAGATAGGATAAGGCCTATTCCTAAGAATCGCCCTGCTGTTTCCCTCAAGCTAGCAGGTTTTGGGAAAGAGTAGTTCTGGGTGACGAGAACTTCGTGAAGGGCATCGGGAGATGTGAGAACGATTCGTTCGGCGTTGAAGAACCCCAGGTATCGTAAGAAGCCATCGTTGGGGACTGTTTCATTCCTGTTCCCAGATTTATGAGTTGCGTTGAGGGATTCAGGTTGGAGTCTACTTACCATTGTCTTACTGGCGAGCAGTATGGCTCTCGATGCAGCTTCATGCCATGGCCCCAAAGCCAGTGATTTCCTTGGGGCGTGGGGATGTGACGAAGCGGTGAAATGAATCGGGGCCGTATTATGATCCTATAAAAGCACCAGAGAACTGTCTCTGAGCACAAGGCCCATAAGAAGCCAAGCAAAAAGATTGACTTCTGGTTATCTGGGTGTAGCAAGGTCATCAGGTACCCAGAGAAGGTAGCACCAGATAGTATAATCTGCCACGTTTCTATCATGATTCATATCTCAAATGTAGATTTCTCAAATAGTTGATCTGGTAACATGAGTTTACATTATCATGAATACAAGGTTTTAAGGTCCTAGTCAAGAGCATCTTAAATAAGGCTCAAAGAATTTGCCGCACAACTAAGCTTGATAGAGGAAACAAACATCGGACCCTTGATGGTTTCAAATTCGTTTGCTGGCTTGTAGATCTCGGTCTCACTCCTTCAGCTCCGTGACGATCATTTACCAGGGACGTATTTGATATACCCAAAAGGTTCTGGAGCCCCACATACGCCTTTGCCGTCTTCCCGGGGGAGGCTGTGGAGCGATGACGCAGTGCCACGACTAGATCTCTGATCCTCGGGAAATGATAAGGGTCTCTAGATTCGCTAAGATTCAAGATGAGGCTAGTCGCTTTTGGACTTGGTTGTGCAGTGACGTAGGAGCGTGTTGGTAGCCAACTAATGATGAGCACTAACACTGACTACGATCTCACAGATATAGACCTTTGAATTCAGATGAATACTCTGAAGTGGGTAAACACTATCTATTAGAGGGAAGGAAGCTTCAGACCTCTATCCTAAGTTTAGAGGATGCTTAGGTAAATTTATTATATCTTTAGGAAGCCTTTAGACCAGTCAATATCGGCACTCTGCTTTATCGTCGGAAGTTTGAAATCTCTCCAAGGGCTCCTAGAGATAATAATTGATGTTAACTAGATATGCTATGCGATTATCTGATATACTAACTACTCTGGCACATGAGTACAGTACTAAAAGGCCATCCTAGCGAGATAGACTGCACCGAGACCAATAGCAGCCGAAACACCCAACGAAGAGCCCATTTTGCAAGCACTATTTGGTTCAGAACTCGTAGTTGCTGCTGCTGTTTCACTAGTAGCTGTTGTAGAATCACTACCAGAAGTTGAGGTCTCTGTTGCTTGAGCTTGACTAGCTTCAGCTTTGCTTGTAGTCTCGGCTGCACTTCTGCTCGTGGTCTCTACCGAAGTTGACGTTACATTCTCATCAGAGGACTATCACACGTTAGAAGACTACCTCCAAAGCTTGGCTCTATGCGAACTTACCTTTGACTCTGTCCCAATAGCAGAAGCCGTAGCAGTCTCACAAACCCTCCTCCAAACAGTCCCATACACTACCGTAAAATCAGCCCTCTACTTCACAAAGTCCTCATAAAGTTAAACTCACGGTTATAAGCGGATGGACCACAGATGTCCCAAACACAATCCTCCTCTCTCTCAACCCAATCAACAGACTCATTACACCAGCACTGGAAAACACCTCCTCTAGTACAAGACTTGTAGTTTCCATAAGTCTCGTAACAAGCTTGGAAACATTCTGCACGCTTTTCTTCAAGATCGAAAGCTTCAGCCCCAGAAGCGGTTGGAGCGAGGGTCACGGTTGCTAGATAGTCGCTTTCGGTGTTGGCTGCAGCTGATATGCTGATTAGCCCTGAGAGCAGAGACAGGGTTAACAAATGGGGTCTCATGTTTGTCAAAGAATATCTAATGATTGTGTGACTCTACAAGTGTTCGAGATTTGTTCGGGGACGTGGAGTCTTAATTTAATTGCCAAGGCATAATGACTGAGAACAGGGGTCTTCTTGGCAGCTGAACATTTCACAGGCTTGGCGATCCACTTACACCAGCCAAACGCTCAAAAATTAGGCCACGTGCTATTCAGGCATGTAAATAGCGCATACCAAATGGTTCGACAAGGCAAACAAGGCATATTCTCAGATAGAGCCTGAGGTGAACATTTACACGTCTCCAAAGCCGACTCAGCAACAATCACCCCATCATCTCATATTCAAGCCATATCAAACTCATAAAATATGTCTAATTCGTCTTTTGTCTTTTGATCATTTTAACCCTCTAAATATGCATTCGAAACCCAGAACAAACACCTTTCATCTCACATTCATCGTTGTCCGTTAAGCTCCTTCTCAACCTGCTCCTTAACAAGCTCCCTCACAGCCTTCCAATCATTCGAAACATCAGAGACTCGCTTGGGCAACTTCTCAAGACCGACAAACTCCTCAGGAAGGACCTTCTCCTGGAAGTTAAAGTCCTTCTCATCCTTGAGCGCGAGCTCAACCGCACCGGCGAACTTGGCGGGGTGAGCTGTGCACAGAGAAATGTGAGGAATGTTGGCCTCGGCGCGTTGGGCAGAGCGGAGAGAGGCTGTGACGCCGATGGAGGAGTGGGGATCGAGAACGTAGCTGAATTGCTCGTAGATGCTCTTGATGGTCTCGAGGGTTTCAGGGTCGCTGACGCGTTCGCTCTCAAAGGTCTTGCGGGCGCTGTTGAGAACGTCCACGTAGACGGGGCCGAAACCGCCCTTGACCTTGAGATCCTTGAGCCAAGCGGCGACTTCTTGACCAGCTTGCTTGCGGTTGAACTCAACATCCATACCAACAGTAGCAGCAAACTCGTAAGCCAAGAACCAAAGCAGACGCTCAAAGTTGCTCGAGACCAAAATGTCCATAGCAGGGCTGAGCGTCTCCTTGACGCCCTCCTCATGGGCCTTGACACCATCAACCTCCAGACCGCCCTGGGCCTCAGGGCCCTTGGCAGGCTGCTTCTCGTACTTTCCGCTCTTCCAGAATCGATCAAGGATATCGTTCTCGTTAGTCGCGATAACAAGCTTGTCGACGGGAAGACCCATGCGGGTGGCGAAGTAGCCGGCGAGGATGTCGCCAAAGTTTCCGGTGGGGACGACGAAGCGCACCTTGTCGCCGACCTTGAAGGTGGAGGACTTCTTGGCGAGGGAGAAGTAGGAGTAGAAGTAGTACACGATCTGGGCGAGGATGCGGGAGAAGTTGATGGAGTTGACGGCGCCGAGCTTGAGGGAGGCGTTGGTCTCGGGGTCGCCAAAGAGGGCCTTGACGATATCCTGGGATTTCGTTAGCGCGGCGCGAAGGGCGTGCGAAAGGGCGTACTCACCTGGCAGTCGTCAAAAGTACCGGTAACGGCGAGGTTGTGCACGTTGGCATCAGTGCACGTCGTCATCTGAAGCTCCTGGATAGGACTGACACGGCCCTTGGGATGCAGAATAGTAACAGACACATCCTTCTTGCCCCTCAAACCATGAATAGCAGCGGATCCAGTCTATTTCATACGTCAGGATATTACCGCAATCAGACCACACGCAGCATGACTCACATCACCACTCGTCGCACCAACAACAGTCAAGTGGTGTCGGTCCTTGCCCTCCTTGCCCTCGTTCTTTCGCGCAAGGAGGTACTCGAAGAGGTTACCCAGGAACTGTAGCGCGCAGTCCTTGAAGGAGTAGCTAGGGCCGTGGAAGAGTTCGAGGAGGTGCAGGTTGTCCTTGAGCTGGACGAGGGGCGTGACTTCTTGGGCGCGGAATGTAGAGTAGCTTCGGTTTATGATGCCTTGTAGGTCTTCGGCGGGGATTTCGCTGCGGGAGATGTAGAGGCTGAAGATCTGGAAGGCCAGTTCCTGGTACGAGAGATCTTTCCAGCTTTGCTAGTATCGCGTTAATCGTCATCCTAATATTCGTCGCTTTCGATCGCAGCTAAGAGGTACACGGGAAGTCCGCATTGATCGCTCGTACGCACCCATTCTGTCGCAGCGGGAATCTCATGGGGGAGGAAAAGACCGCCATCAGCAGCCAAGCCCTTTAGGACAACGGTCTCGAAGGAGAGCTTTCAGAGGTCAGCGGAGTGTCAATTGCGATTGACCGAGGATATTTCGTACACCATAGTCGCCACCTCTTGTGGAGAGGTAGACTTGCGATTGCGTATGTGTCGAATCGGTGGCCATTGTTGTTTTTGCTCGTTGAAGCTTGAAAATTATTCTTTGGTGCTGCCCCTCGTTGGGAAAATGGGATGGAATGAGTCGCGAATGGCAGCCACCCCGCCGGAATTTTAATCGACCGGCCGGTATCGGAACCGGAGCCGGGGCCGGATGCACTAATTGAGACTTGGAGCGATGAAATAGAGTCATCATGCTTAAAAGAGTTGAGATGATTGGTTCATTAATTCTTATACTATTTTGCATATTCAGTTTGATAGACATATATAGAGCTGCTATAAAGCGTTTATGAGAGTCACTGAATTCACGGTTGTGCTGTCGTACAATGTGTCTTGTTGTATCGTACCTCAACACCGTGCTGAGCAACCGGCGATGCTCACACGTATCTCTCGACACCTTAAATCGACAAAACAAATTGGAGACTCGACCAGTTTCGTCGATACTATCGCTTGTGTTAATATTTCTAAACCTCACGATGCCTTTCGCTTGAAGGAGAAACACTGCAAAGCCAACTCGATTCCACCTATCCAGGCCATCGTCCACTTGGTGATTCTCCTCTCGGTACCCAGTAATCCCTGAAGTCGATCCGCCAGCGTGCTTTGACAGCAAGGCGCAGCTCGTCGTATTCATTCTACAGGGGATGGAAGAACGGCACAGCAAAGAAATTACGAGCTTCACCAACCAATCAAAGCTCTTGTTTCTTGAACTAACCCATTCGCTTCTGCCGCAATTTCCTACAGCATGGGTCGTTTAGAGGTCATAGGACAACATTTCAGAAGGATTTGGCGAACGCTAAAGATCATACGTTACAACTGGCTCACTCGTTGAGTCAGTCACCGGGTAATTCTGTCAAGACCCCTGTGGGATTTTCGTTTAAAGCACGGCCATCCTCCACGTTAGAATCCACGACAAATCTCTCGTTAAACTTGTCACTCGTTTACAAGATCCACTCATTACGAATCTTCAAAATGGTTGTTAAATCTACTCTTTTGGCTACTATTCCCCTGCTCATGCTCGCCGAGCAAGCTCTTGGATTCGGTTGTTCAACACACAGCTACACAACATGCGAAGATAAAATAGTGCATTGGTTCGACCCCGACGACGGTATGATTTGCGATCCTCTAGACTGCGGCGGCGGCCGAGCACCTCCCAAGACTGGCGTGCCTGGATGTGCCGGATATACCGGCACTGAGACCATCGGAACCTCGTATCTCTCGTGCTGGAAGCCTTCGACTACGCTTGTTGCTGCAGCTGCGGAGACGACATCGGAAACGACTGTGACGGAAACGGCTGATCCTAGTACTGTGATCAAGGTTGAGACGAGGACTACGACGAGGCATTTCGTATCTGAATCGGCGGAACCGCTTGAATCGATTAGAGTCACTGCGGCGGCTGGATCGACTACTGTGGCTCCTGTACTGCCATCGGAAAGTAAATCGACCGAAGCTGCTTCTGCTTCTACGCCTACTGCTGCGGCCACTACTGCTGCACCAAATGCGGCTCGGGTTATGGAGGGGTCTCTTATTGCCGTTGCTGGTGTTGCGCTTGGAGCGATCATGCTTCTTTGATCCGCTCTTATTTATTTGCAGTTGAGATTTGT
>JAAQRH010000897.1:0-27437 GCA_013186785.1 Fusarium pseudonygamai
CTCTCACTCACCCTCCCACTCCAAACAGTAAATCGTCAGATCAAACTGTCCCTACCTAATATCGCTTGGGTATCAAACATTATTCGTAAAATCCCCATGCACCAGACGCATCTTAACGGGTGGGACCATCGGTAGAAAGGAGGCTTTGTCTTGGTTTGTTGTTTTGTTATAAAAAATATGCTTATGGTTTGATAGATTGGGAGTGTCGGTTCCTGGCGATAAATACGCCTTTTCTTGAACCTGTCAAAAAGGAGTCGAGACGGGTTGGGATGGGATGTTTTCCGGCCGTTCGATAGAAGGGAATCTCTGTTGGGGGAGCTGAGGCATGTCGTGTGCGACCTGCATCGGCATCGCTCTGGCGCGTTGCTGGGCCATGGGGCCATAGTGAGCAGCTTTCCTCTAGTTTTATGTCCAATGCTCAGATATGCTGTATCCAACTACCGCGAAAAGATTCGAAGAGACATATCTACACTTCCTGTAGCAATGACACAGCGGATCTGCACATCTTGGGGTGCAGCCGCCGCTTTCTTGGGAGTGCCCACATCACCATTGGCCTCCTCAGTCGGACCCTTGTCCTTGATAATAGGCGGCGCCCATCTCAGACTTGTAATGAAATGTTCGTGGGCTCCTTCAACGGTCTTGACACACTTTCCTTCTTGGCTCAGATCCCAGCATCGAATCGTCTTGTCGTCGGATACCGAGAGAAGGAATTTGCCGCTTGGATGGAACACGAGACCTCGAACCCAGTTGTCATGACCTATCAGGGTCTTGATGCAGGTTCCTCGACCATCCCACAGCTTGATCGTCTTATCTCTGCCGCCGGTCGCCATAAACTCCGCCGTGCTGCTTGCTGGAGGCGCTTTCTTTAGACCGGCCAGAGTAGCCATGTGCGAGTATGCTGCTGGTGGCGCAAAAGTACAGCATTCGACGAAATGCTCGTGGCCAATCATGACGAGCTTGGCTTCTGGATTTGGTACTGAAATATCCCAGAGTCTCACTGTTCGATCGTTACCAGTCGACAATAGGTATTTCCCATCCAGCGACGGAGCGACATCACGAATCCAGTCGACATGTCCTCTTATTGTCTTGACGCAATACCCTGTCGTAACATCCCATATCCTCACTGTAACATCTCGACTGGCGCTCGCGAGCAGATTTCCCGATAACGGCGCCCCAGGAGCTCCAGAGGGTATAAATCGGACAGCGCTCACACTATGGTCGTGACCGGGTAGTGTGCGAATATTTTGGTACTCGTTCGACGGATCCCATAGCTTGATGGTTAAATCGGAACTGCACGACGCAAGCAGGGTATGACCTTTCGGGCCGCCATAGTCGAGATCGAGAACCGCTTTGGTGTGACCTTTCACCGTCCTTTCAAGCTCGCCAAACTCCCAATCCCAGATCTTGATAGTGGCATCTTCATCTCCGGATGCGATAGACGAAAAGATCGGGTGAAAGGCGACGCAGTTGATGGGCGTTCGATGCGATTGAAGGACGTGTCGTGGAGGACCGGCTGGGAGCCAAGAAGATGGGTCTCCTCGTCGGTTAGAGAGAGATGTCGGTGTAGCGCTATTAAGTTCTGTCTGGAGGGCGTGGTTCTGTGCTTCTAGATCCATGATCTACGAATCTCCCTATTAGCAAAGCAACGCTATGATACGCGCATCTGCTGCCGTACCTTTTTTTGTAACCGCACGACACTTGTCCATTTCTTCTCCAGCAGCGTTTCGTATTTCTTCGCGGTAGCCGTGTCGAAAGCATCCTCCCCAAGACTGAGCTCCGTCCTCATGGCATTGGCGCTTTCCTGCAGGTTATTTGCGGCGAGGTAGGCGATGATGGATTTATGCCTGCAGCAGTGTCAGATGGGCAAATCAAAGCTCCAGAAGCTCCCCTGTACGAACAGCTCCTCTGCCTGCCGGCTCGTCAACGTCCGGCTCATGATGGCGGTTCCGCTCAGGAGAGCACTAATGTTCCCAAGATCTTTTGTGTCTACTGTAATTTCCAAGAGTTGAGTTCTGTTATCGTTGGGTGTTGGGGGAAAAAAGGAGTATGCGAGATCGGGTTTCGTGGAGAAAACGGCGGGGGAGGGGCGGCAGGAAGTTTTGGTGGGAGCTTCGTTCGTTTCGTGACGTGTCTGTGGAGGATGCGCTGAAGAAAGAGAATGATTGCTGTGGAATTGTTGACCAATGGGGCGCTTGATTGGGGGATTGCTTGAAGGCGGTAAGACGCAGGAGGACAAAGGAAATATCAGCAGCTAAACGGGCTTCATTGAAATGCGCTGCGCAGAGTAACACGGTCTCGCCAGGGGCATCAACATCGGATATCTATCCAAAGAGCGGTGCAGCTGGCCTGAGATGAGCCGCTGCCCAAGATCACGTGTAGATAAGATAGTCCTACCCGGTATCGCTGCATTGACAATCATAAGATGTGTAACATATCCGATAGGAATAAATGTTTGAGCCTGGCGGAAAGAGATGATAAAACTTATGGTCTGAATTAATGATAAGAAGATAAGTTGGCCTAACTTTAAGGGTTTTTTTTTTACAAAATTGTTTTGCAACTTCGATGCTCAAAAAGACTCCTCCCAGCCAAGGTCAATCATTAGGTTAGTGCTTGTGAAAACACCAATAGTTTGTCATTTGTGAGCTTCTATTGACAAGTCGCCGCCAAGAATGGTACGAGTATGCTTGTATGTGTGTCTACATATATACCAGTTTGGTTCTCAACTATGACACCATTTAAAGCGTTTCCATCAATGCATAAGCACTCGGAGCGAGTCTCAGCGCTCGTTCTGGTGCTCTGTTGCAAGATGACGGATACAGATAGCGTGTTCGTAGGTGGAACAAAGATAAGAAACTAATGGGAAATTACTAAATGAGAAATATTGTTTTCTGATTGCTAGAAATGATTTCAGTCTTCTGGCCATTTCTCACCATTTCCTCATTCTCAGGCGGTGTTTCGTAGTGAAGGTACAAAATCGATGGCCCGAAACCATAGGACTCCAAGTCGCAGGCATTTATAGGTCCAATATCGCTGAATTATACACAAAAATCTCCATCCATGAACTCAATCGTTGCTACCCTGTTCCCTGAAACACACAGGCATGAGTCCCTATTCCCGAGTGGATATAGGTTACATCCATCCATCGAGACATCGGAACTCGCTAAATCCTCCTCCCACATGGCATCCACGATCGAGCGAAGCATTGTTCGGCGCTCAGGCCAAGTGAGGCTTCTACTGTAATTTTCCGAGTTGGATCTTCTGGGGAATGTGCCAAGCGAACAATCCCCATCTAGAGCGTGTATCCAGCAGATGGAACATCATGATGAGTTCATGGTGATGTCGAAAGACTATCGTGGGTTAAGGGGAAGTGAAGAGGCTGAAACCTTGCGGAAACGATCGGCTATGTGAGCCATGAGGAATTCTGACGTGGAGCCGCGTGTTTGATGACTGGATTTTGATCGACAGGGACGATAATATCCATGATGACGCAAGGTTAATCGTTATTTGGGCTGAAAGACAGGAGATCCTGCTCCGGTCAGTGTAGTAATCTCTAGATACAAGGTTGGTGGAACTGGTCCTACCTCAAAAGAAAGACTTATTTATTGGGTATTAGATCTAATCGAAAAATACAAACGCCTCTAACATCACTGCCTGCCTTTAGTGTCTAGTTTATATAACAATGAAGCAACTTCCGTTGATCCGGACGCTCTCGGTTATGGCGATCGTGTAGTCGTTTGCTGGAACTCTCTGTGCACTCTTATGCCCTGCAATATCTCCTCGCTGCTTGAGTTCCCACCGTCGACTTTGGCGTTGTATGTCGTAGTAGTGAGCTCAAAGCCCTCAACATCAGGTCTTAGCTTAGTGTTGACTGGTGCTGATGTCTCTGTGAATTTCGGCCCCTTGATCAAATCGGTAGAGTCGTTGTCGTCTGGTAGTCTGTAGAACGCATTCGTCGATGCAGAGCCGTTGGAACTTCTGCCGGCGCCTGTGTTCTCGTGGGACTTGAGGCCCTTCGTTGACTTGTCGCCTGACTTTCTGACGTTGCTGCGAACTGTTGATGCGAGGCTGCTGAGACCAGTAAATTTGGCGATGAGTCGAAGAACTGGTAACATTGTTGGGAGGTTCGCTGAGACGATGCCGGCTGACATTTCGATCTCGGTCCATCCTACTGTAGGGGCGAGAGTGTAGCTTGGATCCTTGCTGGTGTAGGTGAAGAGAACACTGGTTCGATAGGCCGAGGCGAAGACGACGAAAGATCCGATGGCGAAGGCAGCTGTAAGACCAAGCTTCTCCGACTTGCCGAGCTGAAGTTTCCAGATAGGAGGCAGTGGTAGACACAAGATGACAATGTCAGTAAAAATCGTCGAAGCGGCATTGGCGATCCATGTTCCGACTTGGTTGATACAATGGCCAGGGAGATCGGGATACCAGAGTTTGGCAACTGGGATGCAGATGAAGATGAAAAGAAAGGTAATGGTGATGACCCAAGCAAAGACAAAGGTTCCCACGAGCCATGCCATCTTCTTGAAGTAAGGAACGCGGAAGATTCGGTAGTACATGAGCAAGAGGCTCAGCTTCGTCCAGCCAAGGTTCCAAGCGTAGAGAACTTCAGCGACTACTAGCCATTTTGCCATCATCACGATCTGTGAAGGAGGGACTTTGTCTGCGTGAATGCCCATTCCGTTGGCGTGCATGGCGAAGATGAATCCTACAACGACCAAGTTCCATGACTAAACTGTTAGACTTGGTTGTTACTAGCATACAGTGAGTGCACCTACCATCGAGAATAGAATAACATAGTCATCCCACCAAAGCTTTTGTGCCTTCAAGTGCCGACTATACAACCGAAGACCACAAGAAACCAACGCCAAAACGGTCATAGAGACAACGACTTCGACAGTCCATGGTTGAATGTTGTGCTTGTCGAAGCCAGGAAGGCCTGGGAGCTGAGACTCGGCCATGATAAAAAAGAATGCTTACAATGAACAAAAAAGAGAACAAGAGCTAGAATGGAATAAAGGAACGGAGTATTTTTAAAACATACAAGTAATATCTTGTTCACAGGAGAGTACAGTATCAAGGCAGTGGAACCCATGGTCAAAACTCATCTGACAGCTCATATTCCAGCCTAAAGAAGGATAGAACATGACTTAACTGGAAAAAGCAATGGAACCCAAGGGTCTGGTATCAAGTTGGGTAAGGACTCGACGTCTAGGCTAGAACGTGGTTGTGGATTCATTTCCGCACAGTCGGGAAAAGGTCTTCCACCCTGTCTATCCTGTCATCGGTAGACGTACCGGCAATGAAGAAAGTAAGGCGAGACACAGACACTATAGTAAGACATCTATTAATGAGTCTATCATGCTATCGTCAAACTCGCCCAATATGATTCCCTTCGTGATACATCTTTCATGCAGAGTCATGCTTCAGCTCGGATATAAAACTGACAGGGGTTTATGTAAGTGAGCCGACTGGCCGATCACGCAGTGGCGAGCTTACACGACATTCTGATAGATATTTGCTCATAGGGTAGTATTCTTTCCTATCTTCCTACAGGGGACTGATTCAGGAACACGCACAACTTGTGATGCATCATATGCATAAGAATTTTCATGTCGTTTTGTCTCGGGAATAGTCGTTCCTGCGCCGTGGCGTCGGTGGTTTTTAATCCCTGTGCCTGTCAGCACTCTAACGTATTCTTCACCAATGAGTTTCAGAATGTGGGGAATGCCGAGGGTAAAAAACGTGTGAAACGAAACACTATCTGCAGAGTGATTCCGCGCGTCAAAGTATGTGATATCTTGAACCAACATGCATTTAGTTGTTGGTCAAGACTACACAGTAGAATAACCTCTACGGTCCGTCCCGTTTTCTAAACGCTCTGAATGTCTGATCACAGTAGACTCTTTCTCCATGCGGACCTCGCGCCGGTTCCGCTCGAGTCCGGCGCGGAACGGCGCCGTCCATTGCACGGAGAAGTATCCCCTTGCGGATCAAGGTCTGGCCACCGACTCAATTCTGCGCATGTCCTAGCCCCCTGATCGTCGCTAGGTACAACACACGTTTCCATCGGTGGGTTGTCGTGAGAAGTACATAGCATAGCCCAGTTCTCTAGCTCTTCTTTCGGAACCATACCAAGAAATCTACCTCGATACCTTTTCCATTCATCACACCAGGAACAGTAACACTCACACCAACACTGTACCGTAACTGAACATATTGCTTACTTTTTGCAAAATGGCTGCCAAATCTACTATCAAGGTTCCCCACCTCGGAGGCATCGATGCCGGCTATCGTGTCTCGGGCTCTGGCATCGACTCTAGCAAACCTACACTTGTGCTCGTCAACTCCATGTGCACCACATCCTCTCTCTTTGAAGCACAGTTCTCTGCCCAGGAACTCACTGACAAGGTCAATCTCCTCGCCATCGAACCCCTCGGCCATGGCGCCACGAGCTCAAAGTCAGAGCACTTCACCTACTGGGACTCAGCCATCATGAACCTCCAGGTCATGGAAGCTCTTGGCGTCGACAAGGCTTTCGCCCTGGGAACAAGCGCTGGCGGCTGGATCGTCGTTCGCATGGCTCTTCTAGCCCCTGAAAAGGTACGTTGCTTCCTCTCAAGAAGTACAAGTCCACTACTTCGGTAGTGGCCTTTTGTCATACCCGGTTACGTTAAAGCCCCCTGACTTACACACACCCGTTCCACTACAACAGATCCTCGGCGTCCTCCCGCTTGGCACCTCCATGGACTACGAGTCCGCCGAGTCTCGCGAGAAGGGCTGCTGGGACCCCAAGACTCAGCTTGGCCCCTTCTACGAGAGCTGGCACAGCACTGCGCCCACGCCTGAGTTCGTCGTCGATGACGTTTGGCGCGGTCTCGTCTCGTCGGTAGGCTTCGGAAGCAACCCGTCTCCTGAAACGCTGGCGTTCTGGGACGAGACGCTCAAGCAGGTGTATCGCGGAGACGAGGGCCGAAAGAAGCTGCGGATCGCCGTTGTCAACCTCTTTGAGAGGGATGGTCTGCTTCTCCGCTTGCGAGACGTCAAGTGCCCCGTTTACTGGCTTCAGGTGAGTGATAAAGTGACATCCACTGGGTTAAGCGGAGACTAATTATCGTGTCATTAGGGCACTGCCGATCCTGTGTTTGGCACGACTGTTCCCGCTGAGCATATCAAGCTCTTCACTTCTAGCCCTGAGGCTACGCTTGATTTTGTCGAGGGTGGTGGTCATTACCTGAGCGCTACTAACCCCAAGGAGATTAACGAGGCCATTCTCAAGATGGTGACCAAGTATGCTTAAGATAAGATAGAATAGAACATAGCTCTTGACGGACGAATAGATACTTGTTGCTATGACCAAGGGTTTCCCCGACATCCTCCACTGTTACTGTCATCTGGCTTGGCTGTTGGTTCTTTCAACAAAATCATCCCCGGACACGGGTTTGACAAGTTTCCCGACAAGTATGGGGCCGGGCACTAGGGTTTACCCAACGGGCGGGACGGCGTCGAACTACGAGTTAGTTAGTGGCTCCATCAAATATCGTTCGAGTTCCTGACAAGAGAACGTATGAGGCTGAAGCTTACGAGAAGAATTTTCCGATGGGACGTCGTATTGAGGTCTCTCTGATTTGTCAATGGCTTGAGTTTGAAATAGGGAACAAGTCCCGTGAGTAAAGGTCATTTGTCTCAGTGTCGTATGTTGTTATCTGAGTAACCGAGGATGGCTCTAATATGACAGAGTAACTGCTTATGGTTAAGAAGTTGACCCCCGGCCAAGGCACGGAAATAATAAAATTTCTCTTCGGCGGGCCCTGAGCTATCAATCGTCGGTTAGATAAAAGGCCAAGCCATCGATGTAACCCTTCTGTCGCATCAAAAGGTCCGATGAGCCTCAAGTCTTGGTCCAAGCCCCATTTTGATAGCATGTCAGACTAAACACGCGGATGAGTCTCAATACTTCCGTTTAGCCTATGATTTCACGCTTGAATGGCTCTGGTTATATGCGAATCCACAGCCTTGATATCATCCGAGGACTTAGGCGGGCACTATTCAGGTTCCGCGGATGGTTTATTATTCATGTCGGCGATGTCGGTTCGAGTCAGGTACTGGTGGTTGCAGATCATTGTCAGCCGCTCGCTTTTCGTTGCGTATTGCCACAGCATCATACCTATTTAGTATGTAAAATTTCAGCCTCTCAGTTTTAATGCAACTTGAAGTAGTATTGTGATTGCTCACATTGCTTTTCTCGACAGTGAGTGGTAGGGTCAATTGCCTCAACGAGTCAGTGCACCAGTTCACAACAAACGAAGTGTCGGGAATGAAAATGAAGCAAAAACGAAATCTGTATTTATAAAAACTAGTGTACAATTAGCAGATGAACCTCTTTGCTGACTCTGCTGATGAATGTCGTTCGGTTTCAAGCCTTGATAAAATCATTCTTACACTTAACAAATGATTAGGAACCTTAAGTCTTATTCTGGGTTGTTTCCCTTTTGACGTACAACCTTGTTATTCTATGTCTGATGGTCTGATGATTCAAGATATATCTTTGCTCATTCTGAGTCTATATACTTACTAATAAAATCTTTATAGTCCCCCAATTTGTACGAAATAAAATATGAGCTTTACTTGCTAGTAAGCCAAGGCTTGTGTCTTGTTTGACATTAAATTCTGTACCTACTGAGATATTGTATTTCAATTGCCTACTGCTATAGGTCTTGCTTGGTCAGGATTGTCTTCACTACATCATGGTATAGAATCCAGGGAGATGAAGGAGATCTAACTTGGACTCAAGTTCTTCGTGGTCCAATCATCAACATTTTAGAACGAGATATTATCAATGATGGAGCTATCTTGTAACGTTATACCAAGGGAATCATCAATCACACGCAGGTTGTCACGTAATCAATCATTCAGTCACATCATTCACTCATCCTCCCGTAAGACATGGTACCAGTTTTCTCCTTATGCTCGTCACTCTATTCGTACAAGATACAATTCTCGTCCCCCGACATTGTTACAGCCAGCTGTCCTCTAGAACGCAATCCATGCACCCGAAGAGAAGGAGCCTCGAATACCGTACTGAAAAGCATCGAAGCGAAGGAAGCCGCATGAACCGCTCTCCAGGTGGTTGATCACTCCAGCCAGAGTGGTGGACACTCTGTGGCACCCTCTGTTGGGGCAGTGGTAGATTTCCTGCTGGTGGCGGGGAGAGGCTAGATGCTGGTTCAGACTTGAGAGCTGTCTGAAGGTGTCACCGCAGCGGGAGCACTGGTATCGTCCATAGCGGTAGTTGAAGGCGCGAGCTGTTGCTTGGTAGGTTACCGTCTCCTTCCAGACGATAAGTCTGTTGCTCATGGAGCCAGAGGGATCTTGACGTCCGATTTGCTGGGGGTGAGGGTCGCGGTTCAGAGGTGCATTGGGGCAAGCACCTTGCTCAAGATGGTGGATAACGCCACTGGCAGCATTGACCTGCGCCGGGCAGTAGGGGCATGTGACACCTCTCTGGGAGCCTGGCACGCTGGAATAGTTCTGTCCATGCTGTCTGGCGTTGGACTGCTACTCAGGTCAGTGGTTGTTTATGTCTAGTTGGCCAGCGGTAAACAAACCTGGTTGGAGACACGCGAGCCTGAGGATTCCCGGTAGTGAGAATAAGGAGAGTAGTAGGCACACGAGAATGCTTGATGAGATATCAGCTCCGAATACTCACGGAAGCCACTTCCACAACCGATGCATTCCCAGTATGGCGGGATATGACCCAAGGCTTCGCAGTGCTGATCTCGGGAGAAACGCCCCGTGGGGAACTGTCGCTAGCAAGTTCCACACGAGTACATATTCGCTTTGGGTAGTCGTTGAGATGATTTTGAGTGTCTGTTTCTGGAAATGAAGGTAAAGTTTGGAAGATGACACTGGGCGGACAACGAAAGATGGAAGTCGAGGGGAGCAGAGGAGAGGAGTATGCACCAGGAAACGGTTTATGTGAAGGAAAAATTGAGAAATCCTGGCAAGAAAAACTTGGTGGGTGGACTTAGGGTTGTGTCGTCCGATGTTCCCAAAGCTTAGGTTGCTGTAGTCATTGTTCAGTGATTCCCAGTGCTGTTCAGCAGACGGGAGCCTATGTAGTCTCATGTTAGATACCTTAGACACGTATTATTACCTAAGGCATAAAACTGATACAACATGGCATTCTAAGCCGACCTCAGATCAATGGCCAGTGTCTTCCGGTTGACTATCGATTACCCAGCCCAAAGCAGAAGACACAAGATACAACAACGCCCCCTATGGCAAAGCTATCATCTTATACGGATCAACAATAGTAGCAATACTCTTCTGCACCCGCTGAAACCTCATAATCTTACAACTCTCACTCTCAAGATGGTTTATCAGCGCAGCCAACGTCTTGAACTCCTTCCCACAAGACCGCTTCACACAATGATACAAACTTTGCTGATGTCTCGGCGACTCAAGATGCTTCTTCAAGCCAAAAAGGGTTGTGTGTAGCTTGTGGCATAGATAGCACTCGAACGCTTTGGACCAGGGGTTCCATGCTGCAGTTGGGTTGATGGCATACGTCTTTTCGCCGTGCCATGCTAGCTCTTTGTTCGTGATGATACTTCGATGGTCGCGGTTCTTGATGTACCGGTAGAGCTTGCTGCGGTCCATGGGGACGCGAGGGCATGAACCTCGTTCAAGATGGTGGGAGAGACCTGTTGCTGTGTTGCAGGTTGCTCTGCAGAAGGGGCATTTCACTGCTGATACGCGATGAAGCTTGGAATTTAAATGCTGAGCGAATTAGCTACCGCTCAGTCAACTCCTAGGTATGAACTTACCATCCGAACGCAATTGGCGTTCATGAACTAACGGTTGCAGTCCGCGCAGTGGAAATGACTCTCAATCTCATGCTCCCTAATCTCAGCTTGCGTCACTGCCTTATCGCCGCATAAATGACACTCAGGTGCATTTTGACGCCAGTGTTGTTCAAGATTCATGTGCTGACGACGATCATACTCGTCTTCGAAGCAGTCACTGCAGCTGTCGCATTCGAATGCTGGTGAGGCGTGGCCTGTCGCTTGACAATGCTGGTCGCGAGCTTTTCTACCCGCGTAGAAGAGTTTGTCGCAGTCTATGCAGTAGTATGTCATCTTGACCGACGGTTGTGAGCGTTGAAGAGGTTGATTAGTGGCTTGTGAGAGTTTGAGGGGTTGGGGATGTTGTAATTAGCCTTAATCTCGGGTGAGCTAACGTCAAGTTTCAGGATAGAGTTTTGGTGGTGACTGTCCATAACAGCAACTGAACATGTCCTCTCTATATAGATTTCTCGTTCTCCTTTGTGTTGTTCTGTCGTACATAGCTATACATTAACTACTCAATCATTTCTTAGATATACACGGTATGAAGTCGATGTTTCGAAATGTCAACAACTCGACAGTCAGTAAGACTAAAGTGGTTTGGGAATAGTGTCAATCAAGTGGAGCCAGGGACCAGACAAATGAGATCGTTTTAGCACAAGAAGGATCATGCACAGGTTGACTACAAGGAAGTTCATTAATCTTTTTTTGAAGACGTGAGATGACTGAGAATATTAACCATTATTCGTAAAAAGGACCCTTTCCACCATGAGTCCGTCCATGACCGATAAGTGGTATCATCATTAAAAAGCAAAACAAGAAGCAAACGATCCCTTCCAACTCCATGCTTTTCATAACCCATAATCAAATAACAAACCATCAAGCAATACTGCATCTTTACCCCTCAACGACCATCTCATCCACCATCTTCATAAACCTCTCCCGATACTCCTCCGGATCCGCCGTGATGCTCATCGGTCCCTTGTGCGCAACCTTGTTAAAGATCTTGACAATCTTGGTCAACGCCCTCGCCTGAAAAGCATGCTTCGCCCAGAAAAAGTCCAGCACAACACATCGATACGTCCACTTCCCCTCGACATCATCAACGCCCCTTCGCCAGCTTCCTGCGTCAGATTCCACGACTGGGACTTCCATGCCCTGAGGGTATCGTACTAGAAAGAGAGAGTAGTCCACTGCGTTGCGTGAGGCGAGAAGCGCAGAGTCTGCGAAGAGGAGAGAGATAAGCTCTTGTTTGGCTTGGTGTGTTACACGGACTTTGTCGGGGAATTCGTCGACGAGACGCTCTATAACGCTGTCTGGCACAAGAGCACCGTCTGCGATGTCTCGCTCTGGGAAGAAGTAATCGTTGGGCTTGAGGTCGTACGTCTCCCATTTCTTTCCTTCTTCACCCTTTGGTTTTCCGTAGAGTAGATTCTCCATGACAATGTGGTGAGTTGGCGCAGCACCAATCATGCCACCAATACTCGCCTGCGATGAAACCACCAGATCCGTGATCCTGACGAGTAAACTGTGCGGCTGAAACTTCATATGTCCGATATACGGATCCAGCAACTCCTTGACAAAGAAGTCATGCTCAAAGCGTCGTGGCAGCGACTTGATGAGAAACTTCTCATTCGCCGTGGTGAAGAACGTAGAACCACTGTACCCTAGATCACCAATAGGCACAAGCTCAGCATTCTCTTCCCCATCAGTCTGAAAAGACTCATGGTATTCATCCTCATTAATCTGCCAGACCTCTTTGCGCAGAGCAAGAAAGTCGATGGAGCGATAGCGTGTCAGGAGGAGACGAAAGAGGCGGAAGAAGGCGATTATGGTCTTGATGATGCCCTTCTTTGACTTGCCGTGGCGTTGGCTTATAGCTTTTGCGATAGAGACTGAGATGCGGGATGAACGGATCTTCATGCCTGCGGTTTTTGATGGGAGTGAAGAAGAAGGTTTTAGGCCAATTTTGAGGCTAGAATTTTTTTGTTTTGTTCGAGAAGCTGTTGGTGGAGGGGTAGTAAGTCAAGTGAAGATGGTGGAATGAGATGTTGGGGGAGGCTGACGTCACTGTATTGTCAGTTGAGGATCGAGATCGAGACTTCAAGTTCGATGTGCTTCCAATTTGTGCAACACGACGTGTTTTACAGAGACAAAAATAGACAATTCCTCAAGAAAAAAAAAATATTATTGTATCAGCGCTGTATATCCTATCCTGTTCATCCCGGTCATTACCGTTCCGTATCTATAGTTGTATATCTGTATATGTTTATAAAAGGAAACCCATCGCTTGCTTTGCGCCAGTCGCTTTAATCCCGTAACAAAGAAAACAATAACTCCGAGCAATTTCCCTTGTTCTTTTTGTATAACCGCAGTAATAAGCCATCCTGAAACAACTGACGCTCTAATATTATGAAATACAGTACAAAAATGAATGTTTTCAGCTTAGAAACTGAACAGTCCACTTCGTCTCTTACCCAAGGGATAGACGATCAGTGCGCTCATGAACAAACCGACACTGATACCAATGGCAACTTGGATGACCTTGAACAAGACGTTGAACGCGGTTCCTTCAAGATTGCCCATTGTGTTCATGTCAGATGCGACCTTTGTTCCGTTCTTGGTAATCTCATCTGCCATAGTGATACTGGCTAATAGAGAACCTCCTGCTGCTAAACCAGAAGGGACCTGCACGAAAATAGCTGGAAGCATAGCTGCAGCTGCGAGACTGTATCCGACCTTTCTGGGCTTCTTCTCGGGTTCTTGGTGCTTCTCTGGTGTGCCGGGTCGAGACTCGGGGTCGTTGAGGGTAGGGAGGGACCACGAGTCTGAATCGATTTTCTTCTTGGTATATCGTGGTCGAACCCTGAGCTTCCACCAGTCAACAAAGTCCAGGTATCTATTCTCCACATGTCGACCCATTCTGGAGTACAAGTTTGCAAGGATACCAATCGTCAAGGCACCCAGCATATTGGATATTTGCCCGTTTCCTCCAAAGTACTCAGCGCAGTAACTGTTGACCGACCATCCAGCTAAAGCCATCCCGACCATAACAGGAGTTTGCTTCCACTTGGCTTGGTTGATGAGACAGAGACACATGGTGAAGCCCGGGACGAAGAGGAAGTACCATTCTCGTCCAAGGGGGTTATCGCAGGTCGAGCGACTCGTTGCGTTACTATCGATCATGCCGTAGAGCGAAGCACCGATTGTAATACCGTATCCGAGGAAGAGGGTGTAGATGAGGGCGTGAACCATTCGTACACTACCGGCGACGAGGTTATGGCTTTGAAGTTCGAGAGAACTGCAGAGGACCATGTACCCTGGAAGAATCAAGGCGATACTACTCTGTGCTAGTGCACTGAAGCAGAAGAGTTTGCCGTTTTGGATAGAACCGAATGCCCGAGCGAAGAACGATGTGATAAGGGCGGCCGAAACTTCAAAGACGTGGGCGTATAGTTCGTTGCTAGGTGCCAAGACGAGTTGAAGAATACCGACGATACACCCGAGAAAGAAGGCAATGGGCAAGTCGATGAACCGGCCCTGGAAAGCGAAGGGTGCAACACAAGCTGATGCGACGCCGTATAAGAACACTCGGATCCAGACGTTGTATTTATCCTTTCGTGCGTTGACGTCGTCAAGTCGTTTCGTCGCTTCTTCAACGCCAATCTTGTCGTGCACAACTTCCTTGTAAATGTTGTGTACGTCTCGAAGACGACCGAGGTCAATACCCTGCGGTACACGAACGAGCTTAACCTCAGTAGTATGCGTAGTGCTATCATCAAAGCTGATAATCATACAACCAGGGAGGTACAAGAACTGAGCTTCGATCTCAAGGACACGAGACGACATGGTCATGTACTCTTCCAACCGATGTGTAGGCGCACCATACATCATAAGAGCCCTGCACAACTTGAGCAGATACCGATGTCGTTGGATAATACCCGCAATATGAATAGTAATCCTCGCCTTGTCGCGCTTTTTGGGGGGAGGCGGTTGCTGCTTTATCTTCTCAGCCCACTTATCAGAGATATTCGCTGAAGCTGGCGCCGCAAACATAGACGACGACTTCATCAACTCCGTGAGTGCCAGCGAAGACGTCGAGTTTCTGTTCTTGTGGTAATTGAATAAACCGCTCGTCGGCCGTGAGCGAGGTGGTGATCGGATAGGAGGCGTTCCGTTGGATGAGCCGGGGCGGGATACAGGTGGTGAGTTACGCGGGGACATGAGTGGCGTACCCGGATCCTTGGGCGTGTTCATACCGCTACCTGGTACTCTATCATCGTGATACAGCTTCAGGAGTGAGGAGAGAATACCGCCGCGGTATTGGTCCGGTCGGGGGACGTAGTCGTGGGCGTAAGCTTGTTGAAGAACAGGTGTAGCAGTTCCAGAAGTCGGTCCGCCGTTGGGATGCTGAGTGAACAAATCCCGTTTTCCCTTGCGTGTATGAGATCTGACTAGATTCTCAGCTGCAGCGTGATGCTGAAAGCGATCAGAGTTTGCTATTCTCTGCCGAAGACCAAAGTATCCTCCTGCATCTTCAATGGTGTTTGACCCAGCGGGCGGTGAAATCTTGGGATTATCATAGTCCTCGATCAACGGCTTAAACGAGGGGACTTCCTCGAGATCGAGTGATCCTCGTCGTGATCCAGGGGCAGAGTAGCTCCCCACCGAGACAGCTAACCGATCAGCTCTCTGTCTCGCATCAGCCATAGATCGGTACTGTCTCTCCGTTGTCCTCGACTCCGCCTGATCGGCCTTCTCCCGCTCATTAGGATCATCATAGCTCGTATTTCTCCTAAGCGCAGGTCGTGGTCTCTTTGGTCCTACTACATCCGGGGTATCTGGTGCGAGACCCTGAACCTGTCGTTTCTTCTCCTGCTCAGCGGACAGGATCTTTGTGAGAGCAAGGCTTAGTTCGTAAGCATCCGGTGCGTTGGGGGGTAATTCTCCCGGGGCTAGTTTCGGTGAACCAGCTGGTGAGAAGACGCCTTCATCTTTATGCTGTTGTCGTTGTTGCGGGCGAGTTGTTGAGTCGCTGCTCTCTCCGGAGGAGTCTTTGCTGGAGTGGAAGCCTACTCGCTTCTTTTCCTTGCGGAGGGGAGTGTGTACCTGACTAGGTCTCCCACCGCTGCCACTCCCACTATCATTCTGTTCAGATAGCATAACTAACGAATGAATATTTTTTATGATGATAAAAAATATCGGGTCTGGAAATGGGGGGGAAAAGGCGAGGGTTTAAAGGACTGGGCCCCTCGAGGGCAAAACTGAGTTTGGAGGATTGATCATGTTGTCGATCAAGGGGGGCATGATTTACATACTACTTATTCTGTGTCTGCGTCTGTGTCTGTTGTATACTCTCGCTCCGGGGCGAGAACAAGAAAAAACAAAACTGGAGCCTGTATAGGTTTTCTCCCTCTGTAGGTGGTCGTGGTGTATTGTTGTGGCTACGGGGGCGGCAAACTTGCGTGATAAGGACTGTGGGTCGCCGAGAGCAAGCCCGAGACGGGACACGCCAGGTTTAGCTCGTTCACTGATCAAGTCTGTGATGATGCTATATAAGTTGATGGATATGATGATGATGGTGTGCTTGGGTCCTTGGTTCTGAGCCTATAAAGGGCTCGTCATAGCATTCGTGGTATGTTTTGCTGGTCTTGGTACTGGCGATATCATTTTTGGTGTTTTTGCGTCGAGTCATGAAAATTGTTTCTTATCTGACACCCATTGACAGTCAAAACACTCGTCATACATGATGAAAATTACTTAATAATGTACACTGGAATTCTCTTCAAACCAAGCAAACTCTTCTCTTCTTCCCTTGCTCAACCCACGCAGGCCAATCCTCGCTTTCCAGACCTGTCGTCTTGGACCTGTCTCATCATGTCTGCTCCTCGCCCTTCAATTGGTCCGGTTAAAGTGTGTCTTGGGTTATCATGAAAAAAAGAAGCAAAACGCTCGGATTACTCGTTCGGGGAGGGCGTGAGATAAAGAGACTGCACTGCACCCGGGCTGCCGGTACAATAATTAGAAGCCAGACGAGACCAGAGCTAGACGGGGAGAGCTTCCAGCGGGCTTCTTCCACCGCCACGTGCGGGCCGCTGAGACCTTGACGTGCCCTGTGCTTCAGGGGACGATGAGCCCTGCAGCGATCGGTTAGGGGGCCGGTCGGTTGGGCGCTACTGGCTCTGAAATGGATTGAGGCTCTTGGTCGTTGACTATTGTCAATATTCCCGAGATGGTTTCATTTTTAGTTCACACCATCTTTTGGCTGTTGAAGAAGACCAGAGAATCACTGATCACCTTCCACGCTGGCCATGCAGGGCTGGCAGTTGATCGACACTCTTGGTTGCCTTGATTGGAGTGATAGACATGCGAACTGACGTGCAGATGCAGATACTGATAGAGGCGGTCTCTTGTCTTCTCACAATCATAATCGACTGAGGGTTCGTATTCTGACGCGTAATGTTTGGTTGGTGAATGGTGAATCAGTATCTAGAGTCACAGATCCATAACTCGGCATTCCTTGTACCCTTGTAATCACATGTTAGAGTTTAGAGGCTCTTTGGGCTCCAAGTTCGACCTTGATGTTGCTCCATTAATGGAGCATATCTTGAGATCCACCCGATACCGGCTTGTCCGGAGCATCCACCACCAGCGGATCATAGCGCCGATAGAGAACAAAGCCAGCAAAGCCAAGCTCAGACTAGACTAGAACCCTCTAGACTAGGTAGACACGAACGATATCAAATCTGATTGATTGTCTGCCTGTTTCTAATAATTTCATCACCATCAATCATCTTGTTTCTATTCTTGTAGAGTTCTCACTCGCATCCCTAGTACATACCCTAGACAATGTATCTGGTTAGTGCATGATAAGCATCCCCAATAAACAAGCTTCAGTCCCATTGGGTCTACACCTCGCTCGGTCAAGGTCAAGTCAAACTCACCGAGACAGACGCCCAAGCGCGTTCACTTGACGCGAAGCGAAATAGGTTAGGCCATCACTCACGGATACTCTCGTTACCCTTGAAGATCTGGGCATCAACAATCTCCCTGCATCACCATTGAAACATCATCATCTCGCGAAAACAACTTTCACAATGTCAACGTCCACGTACACTATCCCTAATCGCATCGTGCCCATGCGCGTCATCGTCTGTGGCGTCCATCGCACAGGAACGTTGAGTACGTCTGTTCCATCTCAGGGGGGGCCTTATCAAGCCCCCCTCTCAACAATTACGCGCGTAATCTACTACTACCACCCGAAGATAGAGCTGAAACAGCACCAATAGGTATTCGTAACGCTCTGTGGCAGCTTGGTTTCCACGACTGCTACCACATGCAAACTCTCTTCAACAATCCCTCCCGCGCCCCTGAATGGGTACGTGCCATGGAAGCAAAGTACGCCGATAAGGGGACCTTCACCCGCGCAGACTGGGATCGCCTGCTCGGCGATTGTCAGGCTGTGTGTGATGTGCCCGCTGCGTTCTTTGGCCCTGAGTTGGCGGAGATGTACCCTGAAGCTAAAGTCATTATCATGAATCGAGACCCTGAGAAGTGGTATGAGAGTGTGCTTAATAGTATCTACTTGATAACCACGCCAAAGGGGTTCTTGGCTAAAATCACTATGATTTATTGTTTTCTGCTTGATACGAATCTGCAGTATATGGCAAAGTATAGCAAATCGATGAGATCTCTGATTCAGAAATATGATCATGGAAATGATAAGGACAAGGCAATTGCATGGTACAAAGCGCAATATCAAGAATTTCATGACAGAATTCCAGCAGATCGGTATATCGAGTATACCATCACAGAGGGCTGGGGACCGCTATGCGAGTATCTTGGTGTTCCGGTACCAGAGGTTCAAGACCCTGAGACAGGAAAGATGGTCGAGGCACCATTTCCGTATCTCAATGATGGCGAGACGTTTAGAAGGAACAGCGTGGTTATGAAGAAGAAGACTTTGCAGAGGGCGAATCAGAACTTATTGGCGGGTGTGGGGAGGTTGGCGTTGACGGGTGTGGTGGGATATGCTGGTTATCTGGCGGTGAAGACTCGACTTGGAGGACGTGTTTAATAGAAACTGACTTATGTTGATTACTTTATCCATGAGGGCAGTGTATTTGTATTGCAAAATAGAAAATTTCCTATCTTTTTGTCAGGGACACATCGGAATTCAGGTACCAGGTCACGCACGCAAGTTACTCACTCACGCAAGCTATGCTAGGGTAGGATGTTCAACATCAACTTTCGTATATTGCTTTTGTTCATATCGTACTTGTACTAGACCTACCAACACATTCTTTCTTATCCAAGCCCATGTCCTTCCAATCATCGTTCAACCCATCATCTGCAAAAGCTTCATGAGCTCCGCAACATCAGCACCGCTCGCCATCGCCCCCAAGTGTCCATCCCGATCCATCTGCTCCTTCTTGAACCTCCTCGGCCCCCACAACTCGGACCCATCAACATCCACATCCTCGACTTCCTCCGGCTCAACCTCCGTCTCCCTCGCCTCCTTGATGATCTTCCCTTTACCCTCGTTCAAGAACTCTCCCATGACTTCTGTAGCCACGTTGAGGAACCTGTCGTTTCCCACGCCACGCTTTCGAACATCGGAGCCGTGTCCCGAGGCTGTCGAGAAGACGTAGCCTACTACAAAGGGGAGCTGGTCCTCGGAGGGTACGTAGCTGAGGAACTCGGGGCCGACTTCGGCAGTCAAGGCGCGCTTGAGATCGGTGAGGAGGGACCAGGCGATGTTGTGCATGGTGAAGTAGTTGAAGCTGATACGAGGGACTTCGCTGTTGATGACTTGGGCGAGCTCCTTGATGAGACCACTTGGAGATGTCGGCACGGCCTCGAGCTGGGATCTGTTAGTAAAAGCTTGCTGCCAAGACTCTTCAGGACTTACTTTGGCCTCCTTGGCCTTTTGCTTCAGGTCCGCTTGTATATGACCCTTGCCATCCATCATCGCCTTCTTGCGACCCTCCGTCAAGAGTTCTCCAACACTAGCAATTGTCCAAGGCTCACGGGCATTATCCACACGAATACGGTTGTCCAACGAGAGAGACACCCAGCCATCAAACTTCATGTTTGGTGCATTGCCTTTGTGCTCAGTAGGCTTGGAGCTCCGTCTATTCGGTGCCCAGTTGGTGAGTGAGGTGCCCAGGCAGAGACAGTAGTTCTTGTAGTAGCCCTCCAGATCCGTAGGCGGATTTCCAATAAAGAAGCACGCGTTGCCTTGGTATCCCCAAAACTCCTCGAGATCCTCCCACGCTTGCCCTTGGGGAATACGGCCCTCTTGTCGGAGGGCTTGGTAGAGCTGTGTAGTAGTCATCAGACCACCACTGGGCGCAGCAGTGTTGACGCCATAGTAATGCAGCGCAGATCGCATGTGATGGATCAAAAGGCCGCAGTGTATGGGGTTCCGACGAAGAAACTTGAACTCGTCATTATCATCACTGTGAGCCATAGCGCCAAACTCCATCATCGACTGGTTCGTCTCGTAGATAGGGTCATGGTTCCAGCGCGTCGCCGCCTGCAGGACTTGTCTGCGCTCAGGCGTCCTCGGAAGATCGACAAGAGCCTTTTGGATCTTCAGGCTCTCCTGCTTGAACTGCTCATACCCGCGCCCGACGGACTCTCCAAGACCCTGGACGATGTCGAGATACATCTCAAGAGACCACGATATCCAGAGACGAGGGTTCTCTTTCTTTTCCTTGAGCGCGGCGCCCATGCCGCGGACGAGCTCGTCCTCCACGTCGCCGTGACCAGGCGTTGTGGTAAGGAAGTGCATGCCCGGAAAGACTTCCATCAGGGCCGTCTTGTCCTGATTCCACCTCTCGGTGTTGTTTCTGCCACCAGAACCAAGCTTCTCGTTGTACCAACCCAGGCTGCCGTTGTAGTTTCCTGGCATGACAGCATCACGGTGGTGATCCACGTAGCCCTTGAAAACACTCATGCTGTTTACAGTCAAGAGCTTGGCGAATTCGTAAGCCGCAAGGTTGTAGGCCTCGCCCTGGTTCTTCCTGTCCTTGTCGATGCCCATTGCCTGGCAAGCTGCGTCGAAGCACTGGTGTGCGAAGATGGCTGTTCCTCCAAACTTGTCCATCAGCTTCTTGATGTCCGCTTCCATGCTGTGAGCAAGCTCAAATGCTGTGTTGGTAGCCAGAGCCACAGCTGCGAGGTCGAGTTCACCGCTGGCGTACTTCTCCCAGAGCGAGTGAATCTCCTGGCTGAGATAATCATAGTCGCCCAGAAGAGCGGCGAAGGCGAAGAAGGCGTCTTCCCAGGTGACCTCTTCCTCAACGGTGTATTGATCCTCAGGTTCAGCAGTAGGAGTAGGCGTGATGTCGGGAGCGTTGAGGAATTCCTCAGAAGGAGTGTAGACGTTGAGGACGTCAAACATGCCCTTGGCGGGGTGGTTTGCCTTGACATCCGACTTCTTGTCGAGATCATCTGGTTTGAAAAGACCAGCTTCCATGATTGGTTTGAGATAGCCGCGGACTTTCTCCAGGACTTCTACGAAGTGAGAATGAGAAGCATCAGAGCGACGGTCCCTCCTTGCACCACTCTCTGTGAGTTTTTGAGAGAAGGATCTGCGAACTGGGAATTGTATCAGTATCGCTGGAATCAACATAATCAGATGTATTCAACATACCCCAGATACCTCTCTCCAAAGCAATGGCAGTCTTGTGAGGAACCTCGACAGCATTGGTCTCAGCAACATGTTTAGCCATAGCCTCAAAGAGTCCCTGACTCTGATGACATATTTCTTGGTGCTAGGGTCCTGCTTCTCTTGCTTCTTCTTGTTCTTAGCTCTACTAGGACCTTTACCCTTTCCGTTTCCCTTCTTCTTCTTCTTCTTCTTCTTCTTCTTCTTCTTCTTTAGAGCATCGAGAGCGGCGGCGCCAACTGCAGCATCAGCGTCGTAGCCGTGGGCTTTGGCAGTGTTGGCCAGCCATGTTGCTACGGAGTCTGTGTCGGCTTTGTATTGTTGATAAATGCTCATATAAGCCGGAGAGAGCATTTTGAATTACTTTGGATTTATTTGTTGATTCTGTTGATATTTGGTTGAGGTTGAGGTTGATGTTGAGGTTGTTTGGTGAGATGTGGACAGCCTCGTTGCTACAACGAAGGTTGGCTAGTAGTGGAGGGTACCTAAGGTAGGTAACAAAAAGCAATGCCGATTTCCCCTGAATACGGATTTATTAAATTCCGCATGATACCGTGTACGTTTCTGACTATCGAAAGCCATGTCTCAAGTTACTAACCCCAATATTTTTGTTTCTCATGCAAAATGATAAGAGATCTTGATTTCCAGTGTATCCCGGCAGTTATATCATGCTTTGTGAGGGTCATGAACCAGCATCGGCAGTCAGTAATGCAACCACTCCACACACAATCCACCAACTACGCCTACATCCGGGAATAAACAAGATATAAATAGATCTCTCATAGCAGCATCCATCACTCAAAGATCGGATTCACACAAAACAGCATAAACATCGAGAAGAAACACAGAATAAACCCCCCACGTCAAATGCACGTGAGGAATACGGTCTGCAGTGGCCCGTTGCGCTCACTCCCAACACAACAATCAGATCATCAGCTGCCCTCCCCCCTGAAGAATATTCCATCAATTAAATCGCCCAATTCCCAAGATCTCTCTTTTAGCGTTGTCTCTTCTCTCAGCTCCCCCACGCTCTCTTTAGCATTCCTCTATAAGGTTACACGGCAATTGGCGGGTGCTATTGGACAGCCTGGACGTGGGGGTTGGAATAGTCAGACGACTTGTGGACGGACGGTACCTGCTTTTGCGAGGATGATCGCTGTTTTGTCTTCTGTTTGTGGTTCTCTGTGATGGATGGCAGCCTTTACAATATGCTCGACATCTTTGCTTCCATTTCGTAAAGTGGCGTTTTGTGTAACTCTCCGTGTAAGTGACTCCCCTCTTGACCCTCTGCATTCATCCATTGAAAGCCTCAATTGCAGAGGAAAAAGACCCCCACGATCACTTCATGTCTCTTGACTCGTGTGAGGTCACTGGTTCGGCCCGGAGTCTCTCGGCCGGGCCTCAGCGGATGCTCTTTGTCGTGTCTCTCCCCCGCCTTTTCAACCACGTACCCAGGGATCCGGACCTAACCCCCACGCTTTTCGAACCATGCCTCTCTCGAACTCAAGTGCCTGAGCCTGAGCTTGAGCAGTGGGCTACCTCATGACGAGGACGCCACTCTTATACCTAGTCCTTGGTTGGACATAAAAGAGCAGCTGACGCCAGCCTCTTTGGACAATGCCTCTTCATCATTCTTCTCACTGCTTTTCTTGTTATTTACTTGTATAAAAAGAGCCTGCTTGCTGCGTGTAATCTGCTTGCACTTATACATATATCATACCATATGCCTTCGACATTGCTTGAATCTCCCACCATGGGCTCTCCCAAAGCTTCTCAGCTGCGCCTCGGCGATGGCGTATACGTCCCTACCCTTGCCTTCTTCACTCCCGAAGACGAGGTCGATGCTTCAGCTACTGAGAAACACATCATCAAGCTTCTCGAGTCAGGAGTAGCCGGCATTGTTGTCCACGGCTCCAACGGAGAATGTGCCCACCTCTCTCCCTCAGAACGAACCACCATCATCCGCGTTGCCAGAGATACCATCTTCCACGAGGGCAGTGGCACTCGTGTTCCTCTCATCGCAGGCTGTGGTGCTCAAAGCACAAGGGAGACAACAGAACTGTGTGAAGACGCCGGCAAGGCTGGTGCCACACACGCCCTGGTTCTACCTCCCAGCTACTATGGCGGACTTCTCCCCGATGATCTAGTCATTCAGCACTACTACGCCGTTGCAGACAAGAGCCCAATTCCTCTTCTGGTGTACAACTTCCCCGGCGCCGCAGCAGGCCGAGACCTCTCATCCGACACGATCCTCAGCATCGCCAAGCATCCCAACGTGGTAGGCGTCAAGCTCACATGCGGCAACACCGGCAAGCTCGCCCGCATCGCAGCAGACTGCCCCGAGGGCTTCTGGGTCGGAGGCGGCAGCGCAGACTTCATCCTGCAAGGCCACGCCGTCGGAGCCAACGGCACCATCTCAGGCCTCGCCAACCTCTGCCCCAAAGCCTGCGTCCGCATCACAGAGCTCGCAGAGGAAGGGAACTGGAAAGAAGCCCGTCAGCTGCAGGCTAAAGTGGCCAAGGCTGACTGGACGGCGATCAAGACTGGATTCGTCGGTGTGAAGGCAGCGCTGGGACACTTTTCCGGGTACGGGGGTGAACCTAGACGACCTTGCGTGGCGCCATCTCAGAAGGATCTTGATACAATTGCACAAGGATTCCAAGAGGTAATGGATCTTGAAGTCACTCTCTGAAAAAAAAAAGCATGTTTTTGGTTCGGTGGGAGCAAAAGCAGGTTGCATTGGGCGGTGACGACGTTGATGATGACGATACCTGTTATTTCGAAGCAAAGCACGGAGATGGTGTTGTGGCGTTGGGCAATCACTACTGTACACAGCCATCAATCATATCAGGCTGTTCTGTAGGAATAATTTCTCTGCACATAAAATGAATACCAATTAATGCTTGAAGCATATACCTACAGTACACCAATATGCCTGATTACCCCATGGAAACTACCATTCCCCGCAAAGTGGCCATATTTTTGAATGATCCCACGCATGTGCAGCAGAAGCCGGTGAAGAAAAAGATGTGTCTCGTGGTCGATTATGCGTAGCCAATGGGGAGTCAAAGATGGTGAGGAGCACGCTGGACATTGCCGCTTTGGGGTGATGATGCTTACACGAGGTGTCGGATGTTCAGTAGGTACAGCATATGCTGAGAGGGAGCTTGGATGGGGATTGTCAATCGTGGGGAACCCCGCAGTTGGATCTGGATGTGGAGTTGACGCTGTGAGAGAGCAAGTAAGAGAAGCTGAGTTTGTAATGGTGTTGAAGGCCTCGGAGGGAGCCCGAAGTCTGTAGTGTACCTGTACTTGACACTGCAGCCATGCAAGTTCAAATCAGGTATTTGAACAAGCTTAGAAGCACTGATATACATGCAGAGCCACTGAAGAGGCAGTGAGAAGACACTCACGCCAAGAATCACAAGCAATTCCATTCATGAGGGGGGAACCAACATGAACAGGTCATAAGATGAACCCAGAAAATACATAGCGTAGTATACGGAGTAGCCAACACAGACAGACAAAGAGGAGAATGTGGAGAATGGCTAACAAAGTGCCCGATGCGTTCGTGTGGAGAAGCGTGGGGGTTAAAAGTCACTCGGGTGCAGTTCCCGGGCAGAAGCTAAGTTGAGACGGTGAAGAAAAAGCGTATGTTTCGGGCCATTGACGAGCGAGATCATGCCATTGAGTTTAGATATGTAATGGTGTGTCTATGCTAGAATGAGTCTAGAACTCGGCTGCGTCAAAGTTGCGGATCAGGTCGTAGTAGAACTTGACAATGTCCATGTGTGACTCGATCCTTATCCTCTCGTCGACCGTGTGAATGTTTTCGGATCCGCGCTGTCGACTCGGTGTCCAGCGGTAAATGTTTGGCGACAAGTCTGTGACCTATTAGCATATTGTCTCGCTTGGTGGAACGGTGTACTTACTCAGGTAATGTCTCGTGTCGGTGTTGCCAGTCATGATTTCACCAACAGGTACGACCTTTCCGCCGTCGAAAGCAAAGCTATGCTGGATTGTGCCGGAGAAGATATCCCAAATTGGGCCGCTGGTGGGTGATACGGGAGTTGTGACTGAGTTGCGAATCGCTGTGAGTTTGAGATGGCCATCGTAGTCGAATCCAGATTCCTTCTGAGACTTTGCATCATCATCGTAGGCGCTCAGGGTAAGATTGTACTTTTGAATAACGGCGTCAATATTCTTAACGAACTGCTCCTGTACCTTGTCAAGACTATCTTGAGGCGCAACACGGTAGTTGACACCTAGGTTGACAACTTCAGGCATAGCGTTGATCTTCTGACCGCCGCGAATAATATCAACGGCTTGTGTAGTCTGAATAGTAAACTTGGCCATAGGGTCGAGATGAATAAGTTCATCCTTTAGCTTCTCCAGATCATCCTTCTTGAGAAGGTCATGGAGTTTGGTGTGTGAGTCCGGAGAGTGACGTGCCAAGCAGACAAGATGGTTGTAGACAGGGCTTCCCTTGAGAATAGCTGGCTCATAGGGCTTGGACTCGAGAGCAGAGATGATCTCAGCCATGATACCAATACCGGTGTGAGGAGAAGGAATAGAACTGTGACCGCCCTTGACACGAAGTTCAGCCCAGATATCGATAGCACCCTTTTCCTGCACTGAGGGAAGAACGTAGAGAGTATCATCGATGAGCTGAATTCCAGAACCGCCCTCATCCAAGATGAACGGAATACCATTGTCGCCATATCTTTCTGTCAAGAACTCGCCAATCTTAGCAGCACCTCGAGGACCAGAGCACTCCTCATCGAATCCAAACGCCAGAATCACAGTACGCTTAGGCTGCCACTTCGTCTCAGTAAGCAAGGTTTCAATGGCCGACATGAGAGCTGTAAGACTATTCTTGTCATCAGATGCCCCACGGCCCCAAAGCCACTCTCCGTCAAAGTAGGCGTCGAATGGAGGGTGCGTCCATGTTGATGGATCAGGTACGGGAACAACATCTTGATGAGCTGCAAGAAGATAAGGCTTGAGCGAAGAATCGCTTCCGGTAAATGTGTAGACAAGACCAAACTTGTTAATCTTCTCCAGCTTTGCATATTTATGGCTAGGGCTTGTCAGTAAGAATCTGTGAATTGAGTTCGGTGGCTTACATGGCTGGGTACGTCTTTGCTAGGACATCATGTAAATCATAAAACGGCGCCCAACGTTCATCTTTGTCAACATCGCCAAGATCGTCATAACAAATTGACGGAACGCGCACAATCGCTTGATGACGCTTCACCTGCTTATTAAAAGCATCTTTCGAATCGAATAGTTCATTCGCGGAAGGCAGACCATCGTTTCCCGGTGAGAGCACAGGCGGCAAATCGCACTTAAAGTCATGCTCACTCTGACCAATTGGCTTTTGTATTCCAAAAGGACCGAGACTGAAGCCTGAAGCTCCAGCTACAGCTGCCAAGACCGCGAGAGACTTGCGCACCATTTTGAAGATGTTTGGTGAGATGTCGAGGTTTGAGAGGGAGGATTTGTCAGGTGAAACAGGCGGGGAATAAAAGACATGAGTGATGATGGAGTCGGTAGCTAGCACGACATCGGCGCCGAAGCCGAGGCCGGACCCGGTTCAAGATAACGGTCGCTAAAAGTGTTCCCGATGAGGAAGTTGAGACAAAGAACTTTTGATTGAGGACTTTCGGGGGTAAATTTGTGTTGATCAGTGGGTTTGATGTTATTCCCGGGTGTATTCTCTGATTATCTTGTGGCTGAGAGCTTATTCCGGCAGAGAGAACCTCGCTAGCATACATAATGTGAATTGCAGAATTCATGAATCCATCACTGCCTCTCGACAATATCTGAGCTCCCGTCTCGTCCCATCTCGGTTTGTTTTCGGTGGTGGGCATACGATTGAGGCTGGTTCGGACACTTGGGTTGTTTATTGAAAT
>JAAQRH010000898.1:0-14757 GCA_013186785.1 Fusarium pseudonygamai
TTATTATCTTTATTTTTATTATTACTTAAGATCTTAGTTATAATTAAGGCTACTAACCTTTCTATATTTATAGCCTTAATAGTAATAAGCTTAACCTCCTCTTTACCTTTAAAGGCTTACTTATAAAGCTAATAAAATTATAGATTATTAAGTTTAAGATACTTAATTAGTATAATATATTTATTAATAAAGTAATCTTAAAGTTTATTACTTATAAGGATAGTATTATTATTATAGTTATATAATATATTACTATTACTATTAATTATAAAAAATACGTTTTAAATCTTTAGTAAATTACTAACCTTTATATAGACCTTTATATAATTAAAGCTAATAGCTAGGAACTCTTTTAATAGCCTAAAGGCAATATCTATATATACTTACCTTATATTTATAGACTTTTTATTACTAAAATTGCCTATATTATAAGCCTTATAGTATAGCTTTAATAGTATTTATATTTAATTATTATTCTATTTTAGCTATAGCTTTTTTTTCTTTATTAATAATAAAAGTAATATATATTATAAGGTCTTTTACTTTAAAGCTAGTAATAGTATTATACTTAATAAAGGCAAATTATTATTATTATTAATAAAAAGGTCTTTATTAATAGCTTAGCTATTTATAATAGCTTTAATTATAATTTATAAGCTAGCTATAGGCCTTAGGGTTAGGGTCTTTAATAATAATAATATAATTATTATAGTTTTTATAAGTATATGTTTTCTATAGTAGAAGGTAATTAAATTATTATAAGGCTAATATTAGCTTTTTAGAAAAGGATCTAGCAGATTAGTTAATAATAAGCCTGCCTAGACTAACTAATCTAACAGGATTTACACTATATTACTCTTAGAATAGGGATTTTAGAGGTATAAGCACTTTATATAGCGAAAAATAAGTACCCTTATTTAACCTACCTAATATATTATATTGGATACCGATCAGGGCCTTACCTATTGATGTATGTATGGATGGATGGATGGATGGATACGGTGAATCTCTTCCTCGGCCAGTGGATCCATCTATCGTCACAGGTAGATTTATTATTATAGGTACATGGAGCACGATGCACTGACTTTGTACCTACCTACCTACTTGCATCTTATACGTGATCATGCGCTATCTTGCCCTAATGTTCAATCTCAATCGTCTCCAAATACTTGTAGGGTATCCATGTGGTTGGACAAGCAGTCAATATCACTTATTCATCAAGGACCATCCGTCCCCTCTAGCCACAAAAAAAAAGCTTCTGGAACATCGGATTGTCTTATCTCCCTCCACCAAGACCCCATTAGCATGCAACTGGGGGACGGATGCATATGGTTAGCTGTAATGGACACTTCGCCGGTTGTCCGAGACTACTAGAAAAGGCAATTGGTCTGTAGGAAGAGCAGTGTCCCATCGTTTCCTGCATATGAGGTGCATGAGGCTACCTATTCATCTCCCGCTAAGTTTTTTGGGTGTTTCTTTTGGGACATCCCTGACTGTACACGGGTTAATCAAGGGAGGATATTGTCGACGAACAGATACATACATGTTACCGCCGACTCAAAGGCGCGCTGAATCTGACTCGCCGAACGATTCAAGACCGCTTGCTCCGTAGTAGCCTCGACCTGGTTGTCAAATCGGCCGAGGGGATCGCATGTACATCTAGAGAGAATCATCCCACAACCAAGCAGGCAGGTATGTATGTATGTACTATGTATCTCTACCTGTACCTTGCATGGCACCGCGCCTGGCTGGGATTGATCCCCCTGGATGTAAAGCCCTTCCTTACTGTAACGTCGCCTGCTAGCATTCATGGATGGTACTTTCGTCAGTGAGCCTGTCGGCCACGGCTGGTTGTACATCATGGTATTTGCGCTAGGTGGGCATTCATGCCCAACATTTGCCTCTTGTCAAACAAGACACAAATTCGATCTCGAACTGAAAAAGACATACAGTACATAAGGTATCCAGGGAGCACTTCGTCTCCATGCTTCCAAACCCAATTGTGGTCAACATGGAGAAGGGTGTGTGTTTATAGTTTTGACTCGATGGAATGGTTTTTCTTGAATGCCACTACTCCGTATTTTGTGTTACGATCCCTCCACTCTATTGAGATGTCACACCGGCTTTTCTGCCTGTCTTTGGCTTGACATCCGCTTGTAATCGCCAATTAGCCCGGCCCTGCTTCTCAAGTAATAGATCAAGTTCATGTCACGGTCAAACCATTGATCTAAGGATTTGATGTTCTTGACTGTGCTGTGCTACCTTTGTAGCATCGATCTCAATATCCATTGCACAAAGCTCGGGCGACGTCAGAGGCGTGGCAATAATCAGAGTGATAGATAGCCCACAGAGCAGCGAAATGCATACAGTACAGTACGTACGTACCTACATAAACTACCGATACAGGTCGCAATTATTACTGGTTACCAAGGTTGCTGGCAATTTGCCATCAACCCAGTCGTTGGCGAGCTCAGGTGTCAAACCCTGGCTGAAAACGGTGGGAGACGACCTCTCTTCAGAGCTTTCCAGATCGCCGGGACGACGCTAATGGATCAATAACTCCCTTGGGGTTCGTCTGGGTCTGGCAACGTTGGCGTCGCTGAATGCGACGTCATGTGTATGCGAAGGCAGGGGATCGCTCCAGACATGGGTAACCGTATGAGAGAGTCCCTATGTTCACTGCTGAGCGGACATGATTGTTACTGTTAGTCAGTAGGTCTAAACCGATGACGTCCCTACTGTAGACAATCACACTCTAGGTACATACCTTTCTGTAAGGTTTGAGAGGCGGTGCGGTACAGTACGGCACCATAGGCGTATGTACGTATTGTACCTATAAGTAGACGTGGGTGTAGTCTAACGTAGAATGAGACAAGCCACCACACACCGACAAACCACGACGGGCACCGACAACATGGAACTGGGTCAAGCTGACCTCTCAGAGCCGTCACCGACTGCACAGCAACAGGGGGTCGTAAACGACTGGAAGACAAAAGCAAAAAGGCCACGGCAACGAGTCAGTCGCGGCTCGTCGGCGTCCCCAAGTGACCCGGAGGTCAGACACACACAATTCAAACACAATTCACAACTTTGAAAGTTTAATAAGAGGCTCGGAGCCGCCTGCGGGCCGGTGCGGACGCGGAATCGGCTTATTCACTTTCCGTCCGCACGCTACCCAAGTGCATACTGGTACATAGTAGTGGACTGGACTGAAGGCATCGTATCGTATCGTATCGTAATATCGTAGATGCTCGCGGTGATGGAGCAGCGCTAGAATAAAACAAGTGCAAGATGGTGACCTCCAGTCGCATCGGATCTAAAAGCATCCGTATTCCACCTTATCAAGGGCCAAATCTTTCTTCTGACGACGAGCCACGCGCCACACTTAGTTATTCGTATGCTTACTTAGCTCTCTCTCTCTCTCGGTTGGAATAAGCTAGTCAGTCTGGCCGTTTCGTGAAGCTCGCTCATTTCTACGACAGAGTGGTTTGGAGATACAGATTACAGTTGATCCTCCCACAAACTTAATGACACCTCGCTTATTTCTATGTGTTATTCTTGGTTGCCCTGAAACCTTCTTGGAGCTTTGCTGCCCTTGCTTGAAACTCAGCAAAGCAGGGGGCGGCCAATTCTTGAATCGAATCGAGACCCATTCAACCCGCTGAAGGCTGAGACATTGCAGGTGCCATGTCCATGTCGTCGGTGACAGTAGAAGCCGTCGCTTCAGCATGTCATCGTCTTCCTTGCTCGGCCCAAGATGGCTCTGCGCCGTGGTGGTATCCAACAGTGTTCACCAGTCACCAGTTGTCCCTCTTGGCGGGTAAAGAAACCTGAATCGTACAAGTAATTGGGGGTAACATTGGGGGGCTTGTTTACAGCACGAGCTGTGTGTCTGTCTGTTCTTGATGCTGATGGCCCCCATGATAATTCTTTTTACCAAGTCTACGTTGTTACCCTACATTTCAGAGCTACGACATAGGTTCGCAAACCCATACCTATTCCAGTGATAGTAGCTATTAGCCGTATTGCACCGTCTTTTCTTCGTTGTTCTAGAAGACGCACTTTTATGACCTATCGACTCTGTTCAGCTACCCCGAATACAGTCAGTCCTGGCGTGTATTGACGCCGCCATTTACCAGCCGGGCATCAAGCCCGACTCCGCACAACCCAGCTTGTCTCCTTGTAACTATATAGAATTGTTGTCAACCTTGATTCAACTTCCACTATGATCAGTGATTCCTTCAGATACATCCATGTGGGTATGGCAATAGCAAACCCAGTTCTCAAGTACGTATGTAGTATCAGTTTGGCTTACTCCAAGCGCTGAAACATCAATGGCTGAAATACCCTTGCCTAGATCCCAATATCTGACATACTGAACGTGATTAAAAGTTTACTACCCTAAGCTATGCAGTTTACCAATTGCAAGTATATCATTATAATACTAGGGCTGAGTTGCTTTCTGCACATACAACCCAACGAGGTCATGTTGGTGTGACAATATGTAACTAACCGGAGCTTCAAATCATGGTAGAAATGGAGCTCATACAAGTAATCCGAAAGCGTCAACGGAGTTTCCTGTGCCGCTGGTCGATTTCCTTGCTAGGGATTCTCACCTGGATTCTAACTTAGTATCAACTATCAATACTTGGATAAAGACAAAACCATGTCTTAGAGTCAAATAAGACGAACCATGCCACTATAATAGACGGGTACTATCAGTCCAGATACCCGACGCCACGCTTATGGAGGGGGACAGATCAGTACTGAGACGCGGATCTCAATCGCCATCTCTCTGGGTATGGTATTTGATATTTCTGGACTGGCTAACTACCTAGACTGGCAAGCATACCTATGTATCATCATCATCCGCACCGTGTTAATGCAAGTCACGAGAGACAATTTACACACCGATGCGGGGAAAGTCTATCGTTGGCACCAGTCACAAAAGTTGCTGAGCGGGGTTCTGATAATGCCTGCCGTGAAGGCCTGCCTACCTATTGATGTATGAGTGAGTTTCAAGTACTGCTGTACTGTACTCTGTACAGCATATCGCGTTGTTATGATCAGCAACCACATGACCCTGAGATAATGCCCAACACGTGCAAACTGATGCCAGTAGAGGCGCAATAGCGCGGGATGAGAGATTGATATCAGGCCATCTAAAAGGGTCCGAGCGGTGACCAAGATCAAGAAGATCGTTTTATCAACCAAAACAAATCAACACATGAGGGGTGGCGCTCACTGCTGAACCCTGATGTCTATACCTCATGAGCAGATTTTGCAACGATTTGCTTCAGCGTGTGCCTCTCTGCGTGTTCGTGTTCAACAACGAGACAGATAGCAAGAGTAAGAGTAAGATGAGATGCCATATCGGTCCACACGGACCACGCGACGACGTAGCCAGGCCAAGGTTGCAGGGCCAGATTGATCGTATGCGACCTTGCTTTGGCCGCCTTTTGTTTCCTGCCATTTAACTCGTCACAGCTATAAGAAGTCCTGGCGATGATACCTGTGCCACCCATTTCAGCGCCCAGAGCATGCTGAGCGAATAGCTACAGCACAGTTGAGCAATGCTCATGGTATGGTTTACACATACTACACATACATACATGGTCAAGGATCTCGGGTGAGGTCGCGTGGCGCGCCAGCAGCCCACAACGCGGCTGTTTTCACCGTTTCTGGTTATGTCGCTGAACCTAGTGCCACGAACCGAGATTGAAGAGACCCTGATGATATGATAGCGATAGCACTCCTAGGCACTCTGTCGCAAGCCATTCGTGTGATCCGAAGCCATAGCGAAAGCAACCTTCTGCTGATGGCCTCTAGATGATTGGTGTTTATCTTGCTGAAGGGATTGAGGCTTGCTAGCTGATACACGCAGTGCACGCACCAGTTCCAGTTCCAGTTCCAGAGTCCTTAGCATCTAATACACAGGAAAAGAAAGCCTTATGTTCGATCATGAGCTGGAGGGATTGGAAAGTGAAAAAGCTCTCTGAGGACCTTGGCCTAGAAGCTTTGCTGGGGCACGAGCGGATAATGAGCCGGTCTTTTGTTCACCACAATGCATATCATGATATCGAGATTGAGAGACAGCATAGCCTCGCGAAACCTTCTCGGAGATAACCTGGGCAACTTGACTCGACCTCGACAGCCCTATGATATCGCTCCTTTGAGGCCAATGCTACATCATCATCGTCAAGCGTTGAAATCGCGACAAAAGGTCCGTGCCAGGCACTCTGAAAGCTGAGGCTTGCTTCGTTCCATAGACCGTTCTTGGCCGAGACGGAAGTAAATTGCATCTGTTTGTTTCACGTTCAGGGTCAAGATGACCTGCTTCTTCGGTCTATAAGTTCAAGAGTTAATTTGGCTGTACTATGTACAACAACTGCGGCCGCTGAGTACAACAACAGCGGCACAAAGATGTCGTTGGGAGTCGGTCCTTTTGCTCCATAGATTTCAATTGGCGGTTGTGACCGGAGGTCATTATTAGGAAACAATCGGTGACGACGACCTATTGGTACATGCGTCGAATTTCATGGCAGGGATACTTTGTTCCAGTACGGAGTAATGTGAACCGACCGACGAGATGTCTTGATACATAAGATTGGCCGACTTCCATTTTCTGAAACGGAAAATTCGTTGCTGGGGGGCCAGTTCTAACAGTGTGATGACTGCCAAGCTGTTCCCCCGGGCTTCAGGCTGAACTGTAGGTCTGGGGATGAGCCGATGGATTCAGCATCTGGTAGATCTGGTATGTAAAAGGCAGCTTCATGAATAGGCAGCAATCAAAGAAACTGAAAGCTACAATTGCGTTACCCAAGAATCCGATTCATCCCAGCAAGCCCAGTCAGGCTGGAATACGATTATGATTCTTGTATCTCGTAACTGAAAGAGCTAGACTATTGTTACTGGGAAGCTCGAACCTGCAAGGCAAAGGTCGAAATAAAGAATCTGCTCCTGATATCTATTTCTCTTCAGAGTTTCGCAACTGTCCTGTCCTGGGCTGCCTGGGTGAATAGTTGCGTGACAGCTGTGATTAAAGATTTCCTTAATGTCACCCATCCGTCGTCTCGTACTTCGGGGCAATTTTGCCTCTTCAAACAATGTCCCTTTGCACAAGGCGGTTCCTCGGCGCGAAGATGCGACTCGGCCGTATGATGATACTGTTCGTGAATGCTCATCGCCTTCCCGATGCGAGCTGTTGACGTTATATTTTGTGTAACCAAACCGATGCTACCTGCCCATGCCGCCATAGTTACGCAGCTATAGGTAAGTGAGAAGGGAAGTTGATAGGCCAGCCACATGTTTCGTGTCTTTGGCTGATAATTGACGCGAAGTATATGCTAGCTGTTGGTAAAAGCAAGTATGAATACGCTATGTTTATTCCACCACTGAGGTTCAGTGACTGCAGAGTGCACAGCGTTCCGGTTCGTGCGTCAGAGTTTTTGGTATGATCCGAGCTTCAAGCTCAGACTTGTAAAGCCCTCCATTATCCATATATGCCAGTGGTCTGGCGCAACAGGTGATACTATCTGAAAATGGGTTCCCTGGCGGGGTTTGTCGTCCAAGCAACCCCCCCCTTGCGAGAGCTTGGACAGACAGTATGCAAATGATGGTCCACGCCGCATCCTCAAGCTGTACAGCCGTTCAATGCTGGAGAATTACCCCGTGTCATTCAACATCACTTTCGGCAATCTTTCTCCGCTTAGGACGTCCCCGCAAGGAGATGTCGTGATGCCCAACGAGCCGGGTCTCACCTTGGACCGGCTCGGATGTATCAACAGGACCGTCATCTGCACCTTCAGTGAAGACTAGGTCGCCTCGTCGACCAAGGACCTCCTTTCCAGCTTCCTCTAAGAGGATACCAAACGCCAAGAGAGCTGTCTCATCCATGCTCCGTTCAGTAATGTTTCGGCTATCCGGAGGTTGACGCTCGCGGTTTCTGACGCTGTAAAAAGCGCTGGCATAAGCGTGAATGGCTTTGAGGAGGTCACTATCTGGCAGGACACCCTGCCCCCCACAGGGCAGGTCGTGTTCATGAGCGTAGTAGATGTCGTGCTCCAAGTAACGCACGGGTGCATCTTTCCGCCTGAATAGAATTTCGTCAGGAGCCAAAGGGATATCTTTTGTGGAGTATCTGATTGCCTTGGGGTGACGAGGTGTATACTGTAACTCTTCCAGTTCCGTTACGGGACCCTGGTCATGTGAGACTTTGCCTGATTTATGTGAGCTTCGAATCGGACGATCACAGGAGAGCTAAATACCTGCTACAGCATCATATACAGTTGCATGTCTGCGTTTTGATCCCTTACTAGGATCCTGATCGGTAATTCCAGAATCTCGGTGGGACGAGACACCACTTTGATGTAATGGCGCTATACGTGAATTGTTCTTTGAGATGTCCATGATGTGTAATGAAAAGCTAGGTTGGAGGTTGATGTTTGATCTGTTGCTCTCTACTGTTTCAGGGTGAAGAAGATAACGAGATTCTCAGAAGCTCGAGATATGCGCGCAGAAGCATTGTTTGTTGCGCAATATCGAGGATGTTGAGTGAGGCGAAATAGAATATCTGAGCGGAATGGATAGTGAGTCCGATGCTTGCTGTCAATGTTAAGTTGAGGCTACCTTGATGAAGATAGAAAGTTTGGGTACCTGCTAACTTGAGGTAGGTAGTCAATTGTGGGGTAGCTGTAGACATAGGGTGGGTGCCTAGTGAGTGGTCCCTTGGAAGTTCAACAAGCACGTCTTGTAGCTGACATCACCACCGGCTCCAGGCTGAAACCACATTCCATAGGTAGGCTGCAAGATTGTGTCATTACTGCCATTATTCACTGCTTTAAATTGTTTTGGTTTATACTTCAACTTGCAACATTGTCCTTAAACTGTCATTGTCTTGGCACAGATGAATGCAGTCCAACCTTCTCGCTCGTGAAACGGGCGATCTCCGCCATGAAGACTTTACTCGATCCATCACTTCTGAACTCCTACGTTCCTTTGCGCCGGCTCCTCAGCACCGCTTCAATGGCGAGAGAACGTCCAAGCATAGCCCTACAGATGTAGACGAGCGTGTGCACAATATAAGAGCACATGGTGCAGGCGTTAATACACTCGCCCTTGAGAAGTTCGATGGACGTATCCTCCTCTCTGGGGGAGCCGAAGGAGGCATCAAGGTCTGGAATTTGGAAGACGCTGGGAACCCCAACAAGTTACACACTTTCCGCCCCGTGAGCAGCATCGCCAGGTCTACGAGAGAGGAGTCTTCTCCCGGGCATAGTCACGGTGTCACTCATGTTGCCTTTTATCCTTTCGATCCGGATGCTTTTCTTTCAAGTTCTTACGACAAGAAGCTGAAGCTATGGGCGACTCAGCGTTGCACTCTGTCGGCCACCTTCGACCTGAACGCAACTATTTACTCCCACTCCACCAGCCCTGTAGCAGATCATCTTACTGTGGCGTGTGCCACGCAGAACCCAGCAGTTCGGCTGGTGGATTTGAAATCAGGGTCCGCTGTACAAGCTCTTGTAGCGCATGGCGGCCCTGTTTTGTCAACTGCATGGAGCCCGCGCCACGAGCATATTCTTGTCAGTGGCCACGCAGATGGGAAAGTCAGAATATGGGATATTCGTCGTTCTGGTGGTGTTGTGGCGCTGCTGGACCAGGAAGACTCACTGGGCATCGTTCACAAAATGAAGCATCTCAGTGCCGCAGGGATGGATTCCAGCCAGATTCCACACTTCCGTACCTCGGCACAGGCGCACGATGATGCAGTGAATGGCTTGCAGTGGACTGACGATGGGAAATACATCATCTCAGCTGGTCTCGACCGTCGCATTCGTGTTTGGGACGCTGCCACGGGGGCCAATACTCTCGCCAGTTTTGGCTCCCTTATTCAGAACCAACACGCCAAGACAGCGAGTCTTTTGGTTTCTCCGGCGCATCTCACAAGTGGCAATAATCTTCTCTTCTGGCCAAATGATCAGGAAATTCTTATCCTCGATCTTCATGATGGCCATGTTGTGACACGGCTCCGGAGCCCTGGTGCGACGAACCCTATAGGGCCACGAGGGGGCGAGATGGGAAGAAACAGGATCACGAGTATAGTTTGGCGCGCATCAGGGGGGACGGGACGCCCAGTTGGTTCTACTATGGGTGGCGGCAACTCGGTTGGGGCCGTATATAGCTCCCATATGGACGGGAAAATTCGAGCTTGGTCACCCCAAATACCTGGGCCTGAGGATGTAGCTGCGGAAGAAGAGATGCACGAGACAGAGGAGGCTAAACAGAAGAAGAGAAAGGCTGTCGACGATGCATATAGAAGTCTTATGGGCAAGAAGATCACCTTTACGTAGTGTAGTTATCATGTCCGAGCCTGAGCTTGAGCCTGTATGTGTTAGTAAATGTTCAAGTATTCATAATATTGGATCGAAGCTGCAGTCTAACATGTCGCAAGTACGGTTCTGGAAGCCAGTGATATACGCTGCAGAGCCAATGATAAGGACAGTCCCTAACGCCACCCATATGCCCTATTCGCTAAACGGGCCCAGTATCCATTACAGCACGATAACAACCAGGCATATCCATCCGTCGGGGTATGAGGCTTCCCGCATCAGCTCCTCCAGGGGTGCATCAAATGGCACCCCAGCTCCGTGCATCACCACCTTGGCGAGAATAGGATCTCGGCTACTTGGGAACAGCCCTGGCAACATGTCTTTGAGAGCCTGGCCCAAGATTTTAGGGCGGCGGTCTGAATTTGTCGCTGGTACAAGAGACTGGATGACTTTGAAGGTGGCCTGCTCGGAAGACGCTTGTGACGATGAGTCCGAGGCGCTGGTGGGGATGTAGACGCGAATAGGGACATGTTTGAGTGCTGTTGGTGCGTTGAGTAGATGGCTATTGATGCGGTTGAAGGATGCTTGGTCATTGTCAATGACAGCGTTCCAAAGTTGGGTGGTGTTGTCTTTTGACATTTTCATGATTTGATTTGCATTGCCATTGCGGATGAAGTCAGCCTAAGCGAGTCAGCTCTGCGTTGTCGTGAGATAAGCAGTTCCGGATCTCCGATGCGAACATACACACCGAGAACATGTATCTGGCTGCAGGCTCGCATGTGGCATATGAAACTCACCTCTTTCACGCAGTTGAGAAAGGTATCCGCAATATCCCAACCTACCCCATCGTTCACGGTCAACCTCCACGGCAGGCGGGGTTGATACAGGTCTACCAGCAATCCCACAGCCAGGTTCCTCAACTGTACATCTTCAAAGTGGAAGCTGGAGCAGGGCGAGTTAAAGAAAATCGACAGTCTCGGGATGAGAAGAGCCAGATAGCTGAAGCGCGGAATACTAGTGATGAAAGGCGTTGTCGGTGAGGCGGGATGAGTTATGTGCAGCGGAATCCGGGCGTTCCATAAAGCTTGTGGAATGGGAGAGGCCATTATGACGAGAGCATGGTGAGGGGAGTGAGATGTTTTGATGCTCGGTGAAAGTGTCGGTTTGGTGAGTCAAACCATAATACCTGGCGGCGAGTATGCGACGTTCGGTGCCTACCTCACCTTGTTTGTTTGTTTGTTTATTAATTTCCGTCTTACAGTCTTAGCGGCCGCCAACCTCCAATTGGAGTAAAAAGACATGCTAGGCTAGTTCTACTATAGGGTAGCTAATATTACATCGCTATTCCAGGGAGGGTGGCCTCAGGCAAACTTGTGGAGCCCTGTTTTTGTCTAATAAAACCAGGGTTACGCGTTTGGTCTTCCGCTTCTCCCTAACTATCTAGCAATTCAGCAGCGCATTTTCACACGCCATGTTTTTCAAGCTCGGCACCCGTCAGCGGGATATAGGAGACAAGCAGGGCTTGGTTATCGTTCCAAGAAGGGCAGTATTCCGATGATACTGGTTTTGCTAATGTTTTTAGGGTTTGCCTACCTCACCTTTAGGTATGCGTAGGGTACCTAGGGTAGGACACGCTCATGTGATTATTAAGCTGGCGACCTACTATGATCCCTTTCAGTCACGTTGAGTTGTAAATAATTTGCGAATAGGTGAAAAGTGATGGCAAAAGATCAGTGGTGACATCGTTCTCAGATAGAAACGGTTTACAAGTTCAGTCCTTTGTATAATCCCAAGCCTAAAGCCTCCGTGATTGTTCTTGGTAGAACCGCTTTGAGTGGTGCACGCAAGCAAGCATATGACTGATGGTTAAAATCTCCGATGGTTTGGTCGCCCAGGTCAAACAAAGTGAAACCTACTCTAGAGTTTCGGTTCATGAGATATACATTTATCTCATTAAAGTGTGGGAGAAAACAAGCACAGCCCATGTATCCTCTCTCAGTGTCGCTTCGTTACACAGCCAGGTTGGTTATTGGCACACTTCAGTGTATGTAGCAATGCCCAATCATGCTGGAAACTACAAGCCTCATATCTGTCGTCATCTCGTCACGAACGATGAAGCATTCGAAATGCCAAAGTACAGTAAACAGGCTTATGGTTCTGTTCAAACAGCGTCACATCGTATACAGCTTGTTCAACTATGATAAGTCAAAGCGCTACCGATCAGCAACAAACTTTTGGAAGTTATGATCGTTTCGTCAGCCTAGAGGTTGCATGAGGTTAGGCAACGTCAAGGTTCTACTGAATTGCAAAATTCTGGTTTATTCATGAGGTCGTCACGAAATAAGAGCCTTGGACGATGCAAGCGGCTCAAGGGTAGCCTCCTTGGCATGATGCGTGGCACGATTGGCGGCATCTCGGCACCTGAGGCTATGATTTCTTCCAAGACTCAGAAGCTCAGTAATTGTCCAGTCGTGCCAAAAGAAGAAGAAAAAAAGGCCTTGGCCTGCGACATCATTTTTGTTTCAGAACAGAGAAGGGGTCCTTGTCGGGCTGCGATACAAGGTGAGGACTATCGAATGGCAGATGTTCACGCTCACCACACCTTAGCTGAAGCCTGGTCCGCATGACCTCATCTGGCAACTCGTTGTGCTGGTGACCTGTTGTGAGCCACGGTAGACGTGTCAAAGAGCTTCAGGGCCAAGAAAACGGTCTCAAATAGGCTTCGTTGGATTTTCTTTTTGTTGAGGGAGGGGTGTCATCGTCATGTGGTAGAGAGACCCGTGAGTTGTGTTGCTGGATATCTACTTGTAGTATCTAGATAAATAACGAGGCTCGTCCCAAGGCTGTTGCTTGTAAGGAGAAGACAGATAGAACAGTATAAACCTGAACTTTGAACAGAGTACCACAACCCTACTACACCAAACCTCTCCTGCAAAGTAGCCATGGCTCTCGATCGTGTCGTCAGCTTGATTCTGCGTGCTGCAGAGCTGGTATTTGCAGCCATCGTTGCAGGTGTTAATGGGGAATACCTGCACAATGCCCGCGGCGCAAGCTCCTGGCAGCTGGGTCGATTCATCTATACCGAAGTCGTTGCCGCGTTGGGAATATTGTTCTCTCTGCTGCTCCTCATTCCATTTTCGAGCACTTTCGTTCACTGGCCTCTGGACATCTTCATGTCCATCAACTGGTGGATCGTCTTTGGTCTGCTTGTCGATGTAAGTCACAACCTTGTTTGATACTCTACTCTACTCTACTCTCGGTAGTTGTGCATGCACTAACGGCAATCAAAAAGCTCATTGGAAACTCTTGCGGCCGTGTATTCGACTGGGACAACGTGCACCCAGTTCACGGAGATCAGTGTGGGAAGACCAAGGCCGTGATCGCCTTTAGCTTCCTCTCGGCACTCCTCTGGCTTGTTTCGGCTCTTGTAGGCTTCTTCTGGGTGCGCCGACGTGAGCGTACCGTTGCCCGTGCTGAGGCGGCTCACCACAACCGCCGCCGGGGCCCCTGGTTCCGCAGCCGTGTCTAGGAGCAGATGCAGTTAGGCGTGAAGCACTCCAGCTCTGCTGAAGAACCTTTGGGAGGGTAGGGTAGTTCCTCACTCCTGAGGAAGAGGAAGATCTCAGTTGGTGATTTGTTGGTCTTGGCGACATGATTGGATTGCGTGGAACATTCCGAAATGCCGTGTCGGGTGGGAACTAATACGTGAGATGGGTGGATGATTTCCTTGTTTTCCCTTTTGTTGTCGTTTGAGTTGGAACTTGGCGGCGTTGGACAAGGCAAAGCAAGCAACGTGAAGCTGAGGGGGCGGATCTGGATACCCTTCGATACGATTGACGGTCACATCAAGTCCTTACTGTGCTTATTTACTTATTTACTTATTTACTTAGGTACTGATATTAATTAATGTATACTTTGCTACTATTTTTATCCCGTCTATGTAGGTAGTATGTACTTAATCGATCAACGTGGGTACATTTGATACTACCTTACAGTAGTAGATGCTCTTGATGTATTTCGACGTCATTTGTGCGAACGCAAAGAATATTTCAAATATGAAACAATGGGGAACAGTGTCATGATCTGCAACTCAAAATGGACAATGGCATCTGATTTGAAGTCACTGATGTCTGTTATCCATAGTTGTACGCGAAGCACAGTATACAGCACCTGTACCGTACAGTCCATTCATGAGATGGGTGAGATTTGGTCACAAGCACTCTTCTTACCCGTTTGATCCTCCTCTGGCCGACCTGATTATCATGCAGAGGAGATGTGGCTAACCGCGTCAACTGTTAGTTACTGTCCGTCTTGTTTCCATGATCATCGAGATCTACGACCAGAAAAAACTCCTAGTCCCGTCCTAGGCACAGGGGCAGAGTACGAGGTCAACGATGCATTCCGCATCCCTTTAAAGACGAGGAGG
>JAAQRH010000900.1:0-11361 GCA_013186785.1 Fusarium pseudonygamai
TTGCGAGATCGTCCAAGGCAACAACGGCGCGGTGCTTCAGTGCCAGTACGGTGACAGGGGAATTGCGGACTTTTGGACGTGTGCTGGAAGGTTCACGCTCGTGCGCCCTGGCTATGACTTTACGAGCAAGTGTCCCAGTGCTAGTACTGCCTACAAACTGGACTACGTTGAAGTGGTCGACGTGTAAGAATCAGGGTGGATATACTAGGGATTGGAGACACTATCAACCCTATAGCAGTGTCTATCTTATCTTCTTCTTCTTCGTGCTGCATAGGCATGAGTACATATCCTACGGCTTAGTCATTCAGATTCACTCACTGTCTCAAGTGCATGCATGCACTAAATTGACGGGACTCTCACAAGATCAAATACCCTGTTATATCTAATTGCAACATTTAAAACACGTAACGGTAATATCCACGCGACGCAAAGGTGGCGTCTCAATGTCTCATTCTCATTGTGTGATGCTCGGTCCTAACTTAGGCTGCTAGCCTTATCAAGACATGATTGAATTAGCCGAGTGAAAGGTTTAATGCAGAATTATTCAAGCGATCGAAATGTCCTTCGAAAAGAGAGCATTGAAATATCCGCATATATTACCAGACGAATATAGGATCAATTGAGGTTAACACGTTGAAAATCATGTAGAGTAACCGGCAGGGATAATCCCAACCGCCGGAATATTGTAATTGCGTGCTTTCAGCCCCTCATAACTGTGCTGTCAGCATACTACCATTCCTTACTCACCAGACTGTGACACCATGGAGAACCCAACAATAAGTCATGGTACAAAGAGAACTCGGACTAATGTCAAACAGTCAAAGTTTGGCTGTCTGGCCTGCAAGTATGGATCCTGTGCCGAGAGAGAAGTAGGACTAATGCTGACATGTGAAGGAAACGAAGAGTCAAATGCGATGAGACAAAGCCGTCCTGCCGACGCTGCCTGTTCTCCAAGGTCTCATGTCTTGGCTACCCCATTGGTGCGCCACCAGGTCCTGCATTGAGAGCATCAGAAGTCGCCCTTCTATCTACGCGCAGCCCCCCGCGCAGTCCAACTTCTTCCTTGGATCGCTATGTCTACCTTACCTGCACAGTTCTTGGCCAAGGACCACGTCGCGCCAAAAGTAAATCTGAGATTACATTCTGGAGCTATGCTGTTCCCCAGATGATCCACTCAATACCAGCAGTGCAAGCTGCTGCCGCTGCATTCGGTGCTTCGTACGATGAGCATATGCTTAGATCTCGGGAAGGACTTGCAACGACACGACATTATTACCAAGCACTGAGGCTAGTTCAAAACGAAGTTTCGGATCTCCGTAATGGTGCTTTGCCCTGTATGGTCGCATGTCTGCTTATGGCGTTCACTGAGACTCTGCAGCAGCGAAGTGACAGGGGATACATGCATCTCCAAGGCGCGTTGGCAGTCATGGCCGCACATGGGAATAGTAGCGCGAAGTCTCCGATCAATGATGAGGAGCTAGCGATTTTATTCGAGAAGCTCAATCTCCATTCTTTGACGTATGCCACGAGTCTTGACATCCCGTTAACCGGACAGTCAAACAAACCAACTTCGGCCACAATGTCTCCAGATCGAGAATTGTACTCCATACTACACACCAGCTATCGTTTTATCTCATCAGCATTCCCTTACAAATATGCTCACCCTGCTCAAATTCCGTCCGATCTGTTGATTGAGCAGGGGAGGTGTCGTGGAACCCTACAACAATGGCTATCATTCAATCAACTGAACCCTCAACACAGCATCTCAGATCCCCACAACGAACATCTACTTGTCCTTCGGATGCAGTGCTACACCGCACTCATATACGTCTCCAATGCTCTCCAGCCGTTCGAAACAGCATATGACAACTACGCTCTCGAGTTCCAAGAGATCATCGCATCGGCCAAAGCAGTTCTCGACATCAGATCGAGCGACAAGTCTTCAAATTCCTTGCCGTTATTTACACCAGAGATGGGTATCATTCAGCCTCTCTTCTTCGCGACGCTCAAGTACAGAAACTCATTTTGGCGAAAGCGAGGATTAGATCTCCTTCGGGGGAGTGGAAGAGAGGGTCCGTGGTGCGGTATTATCGAGGCCCAGATACTGGAGGTTGTCATCGCAGCCGAAGAGAACACGTTGGAAAGCTTATCTTCCACTTTCAATGGGCCACAGTCAAGTATGCCATCTACGGACATACCTGAGCATCAAAGAGTTCATCTATGTCTAGTGCAAGACTACCTTGACAGACGATACGAAAGCATCACTCTCGACAAAGGCGCAGGGAGTCCAGCTCGCTTTGCAAAAGTGCAATTATGCAAATGTCGGGATTTAGAAGGTCTGCTGAGCGATGAGACTAGAGGTCCACGGAAAGACTTTTGGGCGGATGAGAGATACTGGGATACATGGCATAAGAATGTGCTTCTGCCAGAATAGACCTGTTCGAAAGACACGATGAGTTACTTGTACGAGTCAGCATGACACTGGAAGATAATCTCGGTCTTGGGGGCTGTGTCATTGGTTGCTGCATCCTGGCAAGAAAGGCACGCTAGATCCTTCGGAAGTGGGTCAGCTCGGTCTTTTCAGGGGCTGTGCTCACTGAAACCAACTGAACGGAATTCCTTGGGGATTTAACTACATCCGCACCAAACATGGAGATAAATAAATAGAGCCGGCCATCTCGTAAAATGATATTTGAATCACTTTGGCAGTTTCTTCTTTTGCTAGAACAATCCTTCGCGATGTTGGTCTCTCAGTCTTTACACGCTCTATTTACTCTCTTCGTCGGGTTTCACCAAGTCGTTGACGCTACGCCACGATATTGTCCACCTTATGGTCCTGTTCTTCCTGCCCCGCGACACGCGAGTCAACATCCTGCCGTGCAATATGCCGTTGATACCATCACCGCTGTTCTGAAGGGGCAAACTGCCGGGTTCAATCTGTCTGGTGTCTCTGTTGGTGTCAAGTCCATCTACGAGGATGAGCCTTTACTCGACTTTCATTACACGCCTTCGATCATGAATCCGAAGGAAGGTGTGAAAAAGATCGATTCCAGTACGGTCTATCGACTTGGAAGCATTTCCAAGGTATTCACAGTGTTGGCAGCTCTACGTCTAGCAGAGGATGGCGTGTTGAGCATGAATGATCCTGTGACTCGCTGGATTCCTGAGCTTGCTCATCGCGATGGCTCTAATTCCGGTGATGAGCTTGATGTTGTTTACTGGGCTGACATCACTGTTGCTGATGCTGCGGCGCATCTTTCCGGCCTTGGCGGCGATAGTGAGTATACTACAATAGGCCTATGGCTGTCGATGCTAATGATCATAGTGACCACTGATATCTCAGCTTTCCCGTTTGACTGGGAAGCTCTTGGCCTTCCGAAGCTGTCGAAAAACAACAAGATCCCATCTTGCAAAGGTCTTCCTGGAGCTCCAGTCTGCACCCGAAATGGTAAGTCACAAAAGGAATAGTATCCTTTCGTCGCTAATCATTATAGACTTCCTCCATATCTTCAAGTCCTACCGCCCTCCCGTGTACCACCCTAGCCAGTCACCAGTCTACTCCAATGCGGGAGTCAGTCTCGTCGGCCTTGTCGTCGAGGCAGCATCTAACAAGACCTTTGACGCCGCCATCAAGGATTTGGTCTTGAAGCCTTTAGGCCTGGAGCGGACATACCCTAGTATTGTCCCAGAGAACTCGGAAAACATGTTTATTCCTGCTGGAAGTGCTGACTGGGACGCTGATATAGGCATCTTTGCTCCGTAGGTACATCCTCTCCAAAGTCACATCCTAGTTAACATAATCAAGTGCTGGCGCGATGGGCTCAAGCACCGCCGACATGCTCTCTTTCATGACCCGTATCCTCAAGAACAAAGCTCTCTCTCCGTCCAACACCAGCCGTTGGCTCAAACCAAACACTTTCACATCAACTTGGAGCGCTTCGGTCGGGTCGCCTTGGGAGATTTATCGTGTCGACAACCTAACTTCTGACGGACGCATCATCGACTTATACACCAAGGGCGGTACTTTAAGCGGCTATCAGTCCGGTATGGCCATGATTCCTGACACTGGCCTTGTCGTGTCTGTCCTTGGTGCAGGACCAGAAGTCTCGAGTGTTTGGGCGCAGCTCGCGACTCTCAACATCGTCGAGGCGCTTATTCCAGCTATGGACGTTGCAGCTCGTGATGAGGCCAAGGATCGGTTCGCTGGAGCCTATGTTGGCAAGAAGACGGGGTCCTCGCTTACCATCTCATTGGATAAGGGACCTGGCCTGGTCTTGAGTAACTGGACTGCCCGAGGTTTCGGCGTCCTACCCAACTTGAACCGCTTCCAGCCTGGACGATATAACGACACCACTGATTCAGGCATCAAGAGTGTTAGGCTATACCCTAGTGGTATTGAGAACAAGTCCCGGGCTGCATGGAGAGCTGTGTTCCCAACACTAAGCGATACTGAGGCCGAGATGATTGAAGGTCTGACCAAGGTCAAGGATGTGACGTGCATTACTTGGCATATGCTCGATCGCTTTATTTACAATGGCCTTTCTATGGATCACTTTGAGTTCAAGTATGGAAAGGATGGGAAGGCTATTAGTATCAAGTCCAAAGCGTTTGATGTTGAGATGAACAGGGTGGAGAAGTAAGCTTGAGGCAAGAACATGATTGCAGAAGGCATCCTGTCATTCGATCTATCCCATATAGTTCACCATATTTTCCTCCAAGTTGCTATTCCTCTTCTTCCAAGGTCAGTAGGGGGCAGACACTTCGCCGTCTTCCCGAATCTTCCGGTCTTTGTCATGCAGTGTCACAGCAGGTCAGTGGGGCGGGGGTGCATATGTCAGCCTCAAGGTCAAGATACGTCTGAGTTACGCCCACTATACGCTGTAATACGCCAGGTTCAAAATACGGCTCAGTTATTATTCCAAAGTTCATTGACTTTTGCTTGGGATTCACAATGACTTTGAACACCTATAAAATAAGAAGTCATCCCCAGTCATCCAGAACCTCATCACTTAGTATCACAGTTCAGATTTCTCAGCTGGAAATCACACACCCATAACTATGATTAGCGCTGCCAGACTCCTAGTAGGGCTCTCCGTCCTTTTGCCTGTACTCGCATCGCCTACAAGCCACGCCAAGAACTGTGTACGGCTCCAAATTCCCGTGACGGCTTCAGCCAACAACACCCGCTACAACTCCGTCAAAGTCGAAAGCAACATCGATCTTGTCGACTTTGTCTGGGACACTTCGACTTGGTCACACGCCAATAGAAGTACCGAAGTCCTTCCCGTTCATGGAACTTATTCTATCAGCGCTCAGCTCTGTATTTCTGCCGATGGCAAGAAGTCAGATATCTTGCAGATCGCTACCCATGGTTTAGGTTTCGACAAGCAGTAAGTAACGCCTAAAGATATGCTGATAGACCCTGTAGCTAACCACGATGACAGCTACTGGGACCCTGAACTCAAGCCTGAGAAGTATTCTTATGTCGATGCTGCACTCGCAAAGGGATACTCCGTCCTTACTTATGATCGTCTCGGAACTGGCAAGTCCACCAAAGCCGACGGATACAACGAGGTCCAGCTTGGATTGCAGGTCGCAATCCTGAAAGAGCTCACTACTCTCGCTAGAGATGGAAAACTACTTGCGTCATCCAAGGTCACCGGTAAACGCCCCCAGAAGTCTTTCTACCATTACAAGCCCAAGAAAGTCGTTCATGTGGGACATTCATTTGGTTCCGCCACAACAAGCGGTCTTCTCTCCCTCCACGGCAGTCTCAGCGACGGTGCTATTTTGACTGGCTTTCTTCCCAATAACCAGAGTGGTAAGGTCGGGGCTAATACATTCGGCTTTGAGTTTGCGCGACAGCATGACCCCAAGCGTTTCGGCGATCGTCCTGCGGGATATGCCGTGCAGGCCAGTTTGAGCAGCATTCAGCAGACCTTCCTCAAGAAGGGATCTTTTGAAGTTGAGGCGCTTGAGTATGCCGAGAAGATTAAGCAGACTGGTACAGTTGGGGAGTTGTCTTCTGGGCTCATTGTACAGCCTTCTACTGAGTTTAAGGGTCCCCTCCAGGTAAGTAATACTCATCTACTGAGGTATAGATATTAGGCTAATGGATGTTACTAGTACTTCATCGGCAAGAATGACTACCCATTCTGCGATGGTGATTGCAACAACACCTACGATATGGAGACGCTCAAGGGCCTTAATCCCGGAGCGTCTGACATCGGGGTTCACCTACAGCCCGACACAGGCCATGGTCTTACTCTTTCTACCAATGCTACGGCGGGTTATGAAGTCATGTTAGCCTACTTGGGCTCCCACGGACTTTAGGGATTTCACGGGTTCAATTTGGAGCAGAAGATCCATCCGCATGTCTTCTATCTAAATATTGTCTATAGATTGTCCATAGACTATCTATGCCTTAGCCCTGCTTCATATAATCGGCAATGTTAGGTCGGGCCTCGAATGCATTTCGGAACTTGACGATGGACTCGGGGAGGGTTTCCTATGTATCTCATGTCAGATTGACTTCACTCGCTGAACAATTATAAATCATACCGGAAGTGTCTTTGTTCGAATATCGTTGTCAAGAGAAACATAGACCGCGAAGTCGGCGTAGCTGACAGTGTCTCCGAGAAGATATGGCCCCTCACGCTCGGCGTAGTATTGACCGAGGAGCTCGTAGTATGGAGGAGCGTCATTTTCCTTGTAATCAGGGTTGAGACCCTTCAGGTTGGCTACCCATTGGACCTAATTACCCAGTCAGCTTCACATGGAATACGCCGTCATTGAACGTGGGCTTGCCCTCCAGTCAACGTAGATATCTGACACGAGATCAACCAAGTACTTGTCGTCATTGGTTGTGCCATCGTATGCGCCGAGTTCACGCGAGAGATATCGTAGGATGGGAACGTGCTATGCAGCTCAAGTCAGCTTCTGTCTTAACAGTCAGAATGATTGATGGTGACTAACGCCAGTGAGGACTTTGCCCTTGTACTCTACCGAAGGAAGCTGTCCGGTGCGAGTCAGACCTTGCTTCTTCAACTTCTCCTTGGTCTCTGGCCAAGTAGCATCACGGGCGTACAAGCGCTCTTCGAACTTGATGCCCGCGTCAATCATGAACAGCCTGACCACAAGGGTTAGTAGCTGTCGATGTATATCCACGCCAACCACGGGACCGGCGTGACCTTGCCAGACTTACTTGACGACTTCACCACGGCCAAGCTTGCCGATGGCGAGGTAGTGATAGACAACTGAATCCGAGGCTGACATGGTCTTTTTGCAGTATATTTCTTGCGGATAGAATGTTTCCAGAAGGAATTGGTCAATTGATCTCTTATACTGCGGGGTTTTCGCTAGTGATCGCCCAAGCTTTGAGAGCCGTGCTCCACCACGATGCCATATTTCCGTTTCCGCGGATGTCGGCTGCGGTTTCGGCTAACGCCTTTCCGACACCGACAATTGAAACAGTCTCTATCTATCGGTCCAAATATAAACATCTTAACAGTCGCGATCATATGTGTGTAAGTGGCGATAATAATTTGTCGTAAATCCCCCGTGCGGTCTGTCAAAGATATAACACCAATCCCCCGGGTCGTCGGACGCAGAGTAAGCTTGACATGATGGGTTGGCGAGGCAAATCGCTTTGCAGGCGTCGACGCCGGTGGCCTTTATCATGTCGATGCGACCGTTGATAGCGATGCCTTGGACGCCGCATAAAGGCGTTGAGGGGGTGTTTCCAGGGCGACAATGCTCCAATTGTGTTTCGAGGTCGGCGATGCGCTCAAGGCAGGCGTCCATTTCTGGAGCTGGCACCTCTTCGAAGGGATCCCCATGGTCGAAAGTATCGACGTCTTCAGTATCATTCTCAGTGACTATTGTCATGTAATAGACACCGTCTCGAGGAAGATCACTCCCGTGGAGGCTAGACACGACACATCGCTTTGACGGTGGATGGTATGAGCATACATCAATGTCTAGTGACTCGCAGATCGCCGCGCATTCGCTGTGCGAGGACACTTCATCGTATGTAATTCCCTGTCGGTACATATTGCATTTAACCTCTATCGTATATCCTGAGGCAAGGGTTTCTCGATGGCCTTCAACGCATGAATTTGTGATGTCTGGCCTGCTCACCAACGGTCGCAAAACATGCTTGACTGATGATGTGATTGAATCGAGTGGAATATGAGGTCTATTAAGGTTTGGGAAAAAGATGAGATGGGAGAAAAAGAGGATTGTCAAGCCGCAGTTTAGAAGTGTGACGAGTAGTATGATGCGGATATACGGATGGACTTGGTGAACAGGTATCGGGTTCGTACGTAAAAGTGCCATGGTACCAGAATTTTGACTTATGGCAGCCAGAAGTCTAAGACCACTAGATCAAGATAGCAGATGTGTTTTTGTAAAGTCGTCAAAGACAAGATCCCGTTCCATTATGTTTCTCTCGACAGCTGACTCTTTTAGTCACACTGAGTAAAGGTCCGGTGCAAGAGTCAGGCACTGGAATGCTGTGGCGGATTCATGGCGCTGATTCGCCGAAGTAGCTGTCCAGACCTGCCCGGATGATCTCCATCTGCGAATGAGATGAAGCGCTGTAAGCCTCTTTATCGGGAATGCGGCAAACCGGGTAAGCGGTGCATTTCTGCTTCACATCTTTGCATCGCAATAGGTGAATCTTTCGGCAAGCGCATTTGCAGGCGTAGCTTTGATGCCATAGAGGAGCGTCCCGGGCGCTTGGTAGCGCGATCGAGGCATTCTTGGGTCGCTTTAGTGTGAATTATTCCCCGATTCAATGCGTAGCGATGACATTCATCGAAGTGAATTCCTCGGTACGGTCCGCTCCTGTAGTCCGTCTCCTCGATTAAAAACTGTCATAATTCTATCAACACTTATCAGCGCAGAAGTCTAAGAGCTGCTCTGTCATGGCTTCGTGAGTTCATACTCCCATCTCGCATCAATCATTCGGCGAAAGGTTGACCGAGCATGATCTTCATTTGACTCCCTAAAAACATAACCGGAGCCAGCCTTCCGTCTCGTATCGGAAGTCGCGTTATCACCGGTGCCAGCAGAACATATTTCACCACCAATCAAGGCCGCCGTCATTCCCCAAAGTGGTTCCGCTCCAATAAGCTTAGTAGATGATTCGAAACAACGTAAGGCATGCACTCCACAAAACCACGGATTTTAACAGCATAGCCTCCCCATCTCCGGTCATGAACTCTTCAAAGCGGTTAAGTCATCCGAACCCGAAATAAGCTTAAGTCAGATACGCGCATCCCTAAACATGCGGTCGGGATGACTAGCCTATCAGAGCTGGGCTGTCCGTCACCTAAGTGGAGGAAATGGATTGTCCTGAAACAAGGAGCTGAACACCTTATTTTATTTGTGTAAAGCGGATGATGATGTTTACTCTGATTGATGGAGATGGGGGAGGGGGATAGGCGAATTTGAATTGGTGGGTGACTTGCTGGAACCGTGGTGTTGGGATGGCATGGATAGATCGTACTCGGTCGGATTGATCGTGGACTAGAAGAGAGATCATGTATAAGAAGGATAGCTAGTTCCTCATTACTTATTTGTCTTTCACCAGCTCAGTTTTATCTCTTTTCATTGCCATTCGCTTCCATATTCTCCATTTATCAACCGTTGACCGGCTTCACTTCAACCCAACTCTCCAATCTTCAACACCGCCAAAATGCACGCCTCCAGCCTTCTCACCCTCCTCACAACCCTCCCCGCCGCAATGGCCTGCCTCGGCTACACCGGCGGCGTCCCCAAGCCCACAGGCACCAAATCCCTCAGCGCTCCCCAATACCTCAAGAAGGGCCAAGTCTTCGATGCCAAGTGGGTTCGCTACGACCGCGGCGTCAAGTGCTCCGGCCAGAGCGAGGGCGGCGAGAAGGACGCTGTGTTCGTCCTCGAAGACGGTGCTACTCTCCGCAACGTTGTCATTGGTGCGAACCAGAAGGAGGGTGTGCACTGCCTTGGTGCTTGTAACCTTGAGTTTGTCTGGTTTGAGGATGTTTGTGAGGATGCTATCTCTATTAAGGGTAGTGGAACTGCCAACATTATTGGTGGCGGTGCGTACAAGGCTGCCGATAAGATTATTCAGCACAATGGATGCGGCCACGTCAACATTGTCAACTTCTGTATGTAAAGTCCTTTACTTTTTGGGCCCAGAACTCATGCTAACCTTTCCAGATGCCAACGACTACGGCAAGGTCTACCGCTCTTGTGGTAACTGCAAGGGCAACTCCAAGTGCAAGCGATCCGTCCACATGGAGGGTGTCACTGCTGTCAACGGCGGTGAGCTCATCGGCATCAACACCAACCTCGGTGACAAGGTAAGTCATTCCGACATATACGAGAGAGTGATCACACTGACCAAGACTGACAGGCCACCTACTCCAACAACTGCTACCCCAAGACCCAGTGCCAGGGCTACAACGGTTGCGACAAGTCCAACGGAGAGTGTGAGCCTACCAAGGCTGGCAAGTGCTAGATGTCTCTGGCAGCTTGATATTGCTCTGGTAGCAAGTGTGTATCACTTTCTTAGTCAGCTGGTTGGAACCAAGGGCTGACACTTTGTCGTCTTTTCCCATGCTCTGTATATTATTACTTTAGATAACTGAACATATATCTGTCACTTTGACCATTCATCTTTCTCGTGCTTGGTTCTGACAGTCTTAATTGTAAAAAGAGATACTGAGCCGCTCTCGGGTCGTAGCTGAACGTGCTGTATCTACCTAATAGGGCCCTACGAGATGAGTTCAGAGTAATAAGCCGAGCGAGATGCAAGCATCGACTATCAGGTCTGGGTCTCTCAGTCTAGAACGACATGGTAAAAGGACACGATGAGTGCATCATATAAAGTCCCCTGCCAATATAGCCCGAATTGCAAATAGGGTCGGCAGGCAGGTAAGCCCCGGCGGGCTCTATATCGTACAGCATTGAGAGTTTGATGCGGGTAAGTTTCGGGCTCCTGTTTGACCAAATTGTATATTGGAAATATGAAACTACCAACTCCACCTAAACTCCATCGCTATCTCGTCGACTTCTAAGCCATGGTACGCAATGTCCTTCAGGTGCCGGTACTCGGACAACGGCTCTAAGTACACACATAACCTCAGAGCAGGCTAGGATGAGCTCTTTGACAAGTATCAAGCAGCATCACACAATGGTTCGGCCGAAACGCTCGTGGGCTTAATTTACCGCTTGCACCAGGTCTGGTCGCTGTTGAGGAGAGGGCCAAGGTAAGATTCGGGAACTGTAAGATATTCATTAGTCTAGTTTTCATGCACATAGCCAGGAATAGTATCGTCTTACTCTCAAGTCCACTCTGGAAGCTTCCGCAGA
>JAAQRH010000901.1:0-34646 GCA_013186785.1 Fusarium pseudonygamai
GCCATAGAAGAAGCCATCATCAACTAAAGTCACTATGACCAAGACCAAACTGCATCCGCGGGGAGAATCGAAAGGGTAGTATTTGACGATATCTTCGGGTGGCGGAGGAGCAGGACTTTTGTTAGATGTGGTTTTGGAGGAGAGAGAGAATGGATTGAATTGACTGTCCAACCAATCGACAATTCCCCTTGATGTTTTTTTGGGTCTCTCGTCCTTCGCGAGCCTCGATCGGACGGATTCTCTCGGCTCCTCGGTTGATCCAACCAATCAGCGTTGGCTTATTAGCAGCGTCGATTATTCGCCGCCCACTGGACTGGACGCTGTAAGCCACTGAAGATATAGGGACTCGGAAGTCAATGACCTGTGCTGGACTCGCTGTGCTGTCAAATGATAGAGCTCCTTGAGTCCGAGAGTGTGTCGTTGTGAAAGCCAATTGGTTTTTTAATTTCCAACTGTTTTTCATGATACTACATCCAATGTTATCCCCCCTCGATCTTCATCCAACATCAAAGCCCAATGGAGATCGGGAAGATTCGCCTTTGCGAGTCTAATAAATCCATGACGTTCAAGACAATTGGATCTCATCACGTGTCCGCGGATGTACATTTTACCATTCGGCTCCCCGTCTCCCCCGCCTATTCCGATACCAACGGCATGTGCTGACGGCTCCACCTCCAGCTGTTGTCAGTCGTAACAAAGCGACCCGGCCCGGAACCAATTTTCGGGGCCGGTCATCAAAGTCCGGTTTTCTTACTTCAATTGACACTCACAGGGTTCAAATAGAACGTGGAAAGAGTCCTCTTCGCCTTAACAATAAAAGACTACGCTTAACCTAAGCGTCATGATGTGAGCCTTGGAACTTATGATCATACACATGAAAGCATTCCTAATTAGACCTTCTCAGTCTTAGACCTCTCAGCACCATAAAACATGAGAGACGTCACATTTAAACACCAAGACATTCAAAAAGGCAATTAAAGATAGAATCTTGACGTCTACTGGCTCTACCATTCTCCGTCATTCCCTGACTTTATAATCATGTCGCTCTGTATCTTTATACTGCCATATCAACACAGCCAACTCCTTCTCTTCCTCCTAATCCGTATGCAACCGCAACAAGGATATCTTACTAATTCTAATTCGATAATACTTCACGAAGCATGACCAAGAAATTCTCGGTCAGCTTGTGGACTTCTCCCACAGGGGGCTTGACGGGCTCTCCAGCGCTTCGTCGCAAGCGATCCTGCCGCTTGGCTCTGCGTCGCCTCTCAGCCTCGATGGGATCCAACTCATCTTCTGCTTCTGCCTCTGCCTCGTCCTCTGAGCCATCATCGTAGGCCATATCCTCGAGGTCTTCGCTGTCTAATCCAAAGTCTGATGAGTTGAAAGCCATTGCCGTTGGCATCATGTCACTTCCTGCATGGCCCTCAGCTGCCATCTTTTGTCTTGTTTTATCGTTGTGCCACTTCTTTCGAGCCTCTTGCCATGCAATAAGAGAGTTGATCTCTGCAATTGCCTTGTCTTTATCCAGAATTCCGGCACTGACACCGCCCTCGAATAAGGCGTTGACATTAAGGGTTCCGTTCTTAGGGCCCTTTCGCAAGAACTCGAGAATACCCTCGATCCAACCCATGAGCTGTGTGAAGAGGCCGTTATCGTGAGTATGCACTTCATGGACAAACTTGTAAAAGTTGTGCTCATGTCGCTGGCAAAGATCAATAAAAGCTTGAACAGTCTGGTTTGGATCAGCCGAAGCATCTTGCTCTCTGCACTTGTCGACGACCTATACACATGTCAGCATGTAGTTTCGATTCGGAGATAGCTGCTTCTCTCACCTGGATCATGTCATCAATAAAGACGGCGAAGTCAGTAACACTATTGTACACGTTTGCCGACTTGTAAACTCGTACGAGGGGCTCGTAGAAGATGGTGAAGAGGTCTCGGAATAGCTGGAGGGTTACCGGCTCCTCGATCAACTGAAGCATCATCTCCTTGTCCCTCTGTCTTGTGCACAGCTTCAAGTACTGCTTCATGTACGAAAACAGTTGAGCGCCCTGGCGCAGCTCCTCGTCGATATTCTCCACCGCGTTGTTGAAAGCGACATATGCGTTGTAGAGCCTCTGGATTTGCTCTCCTGTAAGCCCTGGTTCAATGAGATCAGATCTCATAATCGCCACGATTAAGTCCACATCATCTGCCTCAGCCTCTTCACGAATGGCGACCTTAATGTGCTCTTCGGCATGTGTGTACTTGTAGAGCTTGTCTGAGAAGACAGGATCGTCAATCTTGCTAGCAAGGATATCGATCGACTTTTGGAAGCTCTTTATACCATCGTTGAGCGTAAGTGAGAAAATCCTCTGCATCAATGACCGTGTCCCGAATGGTTGGGCTAGGAAGATGTCCAAGACACCAGACATAACTGCTGCGGGGTTTGCAATTCGGATGACGTTCTTGATAACCGAGTATGGGATGAGAGAGTGTATACGTCTCGCTTGAGCAAAGAGCTCAGGGGAGTTGTCCTCGGCCAGGAAGAGGTGGTAAATGACGGCAGCAATCTCAATACGAAGCCACTCGGCAAACTTTCGATATTGGATACTGAGATCCTGAATCGTCTCCTTTTCCTTGATCTCTTTGAAGAGCATGGTAAGTCCGTTGTGTTCTACTATATCGCGACGGAACCTAGAATATGTCAGCTGAGGCTTTTGACCGGTGTGAGATAACACTCACTGTTCCATGTACTCATCGAGCTCGGCAGCTCGTTTCCTCGCGATTTCATAGAATTGCTTCTGCTCTTCCATGCGCTTCTCATCCACCTCCTTCCTTCGAAGAATATCTTCAACATCCTCATCTGTGGGAGTAATGGGCTCGCCACTCAGAAAGTCTTGCATAGCCTTGGTATTAGCAAACTGGGGGTTGTGGAGTACAGATCGCAAGAACGCCCTCAGTGAAATTCTTTGGTTTTCACGCCATAGAACAACAGTCTATTTATCTTGTTAGTCGGCTGCGGAAGTCGTGTATAGCGTCACTCGTACTTCTGACTTATCTGACTTATCCGAATCCTGGCGAACGGCGGGGCTAAGTCTTCCTCCCTCGGTAGACATGCGAGGAGATGGAATTCTAGGGGAATTGAGCCCCTTGGATCGATTCGATCTGAATGATGCCGCAGATCCAGCCCTACGGTGACCTTCAAAACGTTAGCGTAAGTATATCAACAAAGATGGGATGGGCTGTACCAGGCGTCAACATAGATGAATAGCCATTAGGTCTTGTCGACACTGAAGAAATAGAAGAAGCATCTGATTCGTTTCCGTTGCTGAACATGGATGTAAAGGCGATCGTTGTTGTAGTATCTGACTTGTTCTTCTTAGGCATTTCTGGTACGACTCGACCAGGAAGCTCTTGTCGCAATCGGCTGTGAAGTTTGGCAAAGTCGCTATATCTTCGACCAACATAGTGCTCCAATTCTCCCTTCTTCTTGATGCGCAGGATAAATTCGGCGTGTTTGTGCTTTCGGATTGTATGCTTGACTTGAGTGACTCGCACGCCTGCGACATTGACATCCCAGCCATTAATATAGTTGCCCTCAGGCAGAGTATGCATGACACCAGTGTCGATAGCATTGCTGTCAACAATCTCAATCTCAGAAAATCGAATGCGCTCCTCGAATCCTGAAGATGTTCCGATACCAGAGACCATCATAAGCTCAACAAGTTTCCTGGCCTTGATGGCTAGTTTTCGTCGCTTCGTCTCCTCTAGGCGATCCTCCGATGATGAAATCTGCTTTCCTGCGAACGACTCGAGGAACTATATTTCGTTAGCGTCGAATCGACCATTGGCAAATCGCATCATCATTACTCACCACTTGAAGCTTGTCCTGCCAGAACTCCTTCTCGCGCGCCTTGTCAAGGAAGGGAAAGTCGCGAACATGGTGGACGAAGATGTATCGCAGAATGGGCAGTTCGGACTCCTCAGGGGGAACTTCACCATGATCGGATCGAAATGGGGCGCCGAAGCGCTGGAGGGCGGTGGTGGAATTGAGTTCGTTTATTTCCCACTTTACCTGCTCCGAAATAAGCTCTCTCTTGAGGTCTAATGTGTAAAAGGATATATCAGCATCTATTAACGCGTTTGATCGCAAATTAATGCGCATTGCAACACTTACAGTGTTCTTGCTTGCCGGTCAACGTCTGGCCTGGTGGCGGCGTAGCATCTTGCTTTGATCGCACTGGGAGGTCAACGGTAGATTGAGGATTCGCGGGAGCATCCTCAACAACTGCGGGCGTATCTCTGGCCTCAGCAGCCATGTCTCTTGCGCAACAGTCGATTACAGAGAGCTTTCCGTGTATGTCTTGTGAGGGGGAGAGAGGTATTTCACGATTCAAAAGGTCGGCCGCTATCAATGTCTGTTATAATTCGATATCGATGTATGTAGAAGACTCGGCGAAGTTGGGGTACTGTAGGTAGATTTGCGTCAGAAGAACGTCCGGAATATTGTTGGTTTGGTTTGGTCTGGACTGCTGCTTTCGTTTGGCGGGGCAAAGCTGCAGTAAGCTTCCATCGTTAGTACGCTAAAAAGTGCCTTATGGGGCGCAGCTACGTAATGTTGTCGGCTGTTGATAGGGACTCACATCGGCGTTTTCTTCAGGGTATCACGAACAGAACGATCAAAGGAACAGAACCTCAAATGATGGAACTTTTCTTCCTTTGGACTACAGACCTCAACCTTTTTAAGGTACTCCTCACGCTGGGCACTTGCGTGTAATAAGCGCCAAAGCGAGGGGCATGACGTGTGTCGCCAAGTACCAAGCCACTCGCCCAGACTCCCACAACCCTGCTTTTTCGGGTCCTTTTTGCCGTGTTATGGATGCCCGGCATGACAGTCAAACTTTTTGGATATCAAACTAATGTAACGGCTACTGAGCTTTTGGTATAGTCAATGGTTCAGGGCCCTCAGGGGGCAAGAAAACACCGAACCTTGATATAAGGTACCAAAATAAACTTAGCAAAGAGCGCCCTAAGCTTAGGCTAAATTTGCCTAATATTTTCATCGCTTAGGGTCAAGGTCCCGAGTTTTCTTTCCTCCGGCGCCTAATGTAAGGCTGAACAGACACTTCATCAGTGATGAATTATTATCAATACGAAGGGGCTTTCCTACGATCTATAGACTGATGCCAAGCAACTCTCAACGGGTCTTTGTTGTAAGCAGTTTTCTAGCTTCATATACTCACAGTTGTTGGGACTATCCGCTGCCAAAAACTGTCAGCACTACAGTGACGACGACTCATCTCGTTTGATCAGCCCGTTGCTCGGTATCTAGAACAAGTAGCCGATCCTTTGTTGATCCGAATATCAGTTTCATTTCGACCTTGATGAATGGAACAAGCCACGCTGCCCACGGGAATATCATCCACTCCATCTGCGTAGACATTGTGGCTGCTGAAAACTTGGACCAAGCACGGGATTACGCCGTGAAATAATAAGAGATTGGGCATTTCTTACGAGTAAGCCAATCATCGAAATGTGTACCAGAATGGGGAATTAGAGGGAGATTCTTTTGCCCCGCCACGATGAGTTACGCAATGCCGAGTCTGTGCTTCATTGGCCAGCACCTTACATGAGTTGCTAAATGGGAATGTTCCGGACATTATTTGCGATATGTCACAGCCCTGGAGGCTCGTATGGATGTCTCCTCTTCCAGTTAACTTCGACGGTTTCGGGTAGCCCTGTCTTCGGTTAATCAGTAAATAAAGTCAGAAAGAAGCTCAAAACGCTCTGTCTAGGTTCTGGGCTCGGCACGGTTTCACGGAGAACGTTCGGTCTTGGTCAACCGATTCGAGTCTCTAATCCTTGGCAATTTGGGTCAATGCAGAGCTGTACCAAGGCAATTGGGGGTACTGACTAGGGGAGGAAAGAAAACACAAAGCCTCGATCCTAAATGACAAAAAGACTTAGGTAATATAGTCTAAGCTTAGGATAGATTTTGATAAGTTTATTTTGGCACCCCACATTAAGGTTCGCTGTTTTCTTGCCCCCCCGAGGACTGACTCCGGGATACAACTCGGCGGTGGGGAAGTGACACGGAGGCTCCGAAGTGTGGCGCCGGCAGCGGCTCGGCGCAGGAGTCGTTGGCTTGAACAGGAAAGACGGAAATGTTCCCAATGAAAGAACTAGGTAGGCATCATTAGCATCATAGATTATTATTGATCTGTGGATCAAGAGTGAGTGACATGAACGTCAGCCTTGACATGCCCGCATGCCTACATGTCTACAGACATTCAGTGAGTTATGGGACATGAGATTAGGAGTTTAAGCAATACAAACATGCCAGGTGCCTCACATCAATGTATCAATGGTCCCATGCCATCATTGTTTATGACGCTTGCGATAGCCGCTTACAGAACTGGGTTCGATGCGATTATCCGTTGAGTCGAAACTCTTTGGAAGATTTATTGTGACTGATGTAGGGTAAGTTGATCGACCCCACGTGTGGTTTTATCCATGAACCGAAGGATCGATCAATATTGAGCTAGTGCTTTATTGAGGAACAATCTCGATGTGAATCAACTACCTTATTTATTAGAATCCCGCCAATACAAAGGGAATAAACGAGTAATGCGATGTGCGCGCTGTGATGGGTATCGAATGAAAGCAATTAAAACGAGAACCGATAATTTCACAGTTCGTCGAAAACACGAAGTTCCTCCTCTGCATGTGTATGCACCTGCTTCCTCTTCGAGTATGGAACACCACTCTTCTCAGGTCTTCGGAGAGACAATGACGGATGTGCTGCTCCCTTATGCGACTGAATGATGGACTCTGCAACACGAGGTGTGCTCGAGTTATCACTACCCAAGAGTGAACTATGCCTTGAGACATACTGAGCACCAAAGAACAGAACCACCACTGCAAGGATCACAACTGTGATGCATATAATGATAGCCCTCAACCTCAACCGTGTCTTGTCCTGGGACTCCTTGTCTAGGCGCTCCCAGAGCTCAACTTGCTCTCGGACAATATCGACTCGATCACTAAGGGCGCGGATCCTTGCGCGGCCATCTTGGACACGGGTCGTGAGTGATTCGATGTTCTCCTGGTGCTCCTTGAACTGGCCCATTGCTGCAATCTGTGATGTGATGTCGTTTTCAATTTCACAAGCGTCCTTCTCAAAATTTCGATGGATGTTCTGAGACTCCTCCGCCAGCTCCTTCAAGGCGGAAACAGTGGATTGAAGCGTACTCATCTTCTCAAGAACCGCATAGTATGTCTCGTCAAGTCGCCGGGCTGTGGACGTAGAGAAGGATCCAAGCTCGACTAGGGATTGCTTTAGGCCCCTTTGAATGCGTCAGCTATATAGCACCAGACAAGAATATCTGCAGTATCTTACTCGACCTGAGAGGATGTTCTAGCCTGATCTTCCAATCTTCTCTCCTTGGTCTTGGGTTCCGGCGGAGCAGGAACGTTGAGAGTTCTGTTCTCCTCTTCTCGCGAGAGCATCAAGCTTGGCCTCCGACTCTGATCGGGGCTCATGTACGGCGTGACGCCTTCTGAGCGTGTCATGATGTCTACTGAAGCTCTGCCCTGATATTGTGGGTTCGCAGATACGGGATGGGAGATTGAGATGTGGTGTGGATGCACGGCGCGGTCCTCATTATATCGATCGCGTTCTTTCTCTTTCTTCTCTCGACGGCCGAGCTTCACGGGCGACGCGAGCTCGGTGATGGATCGCTTCAGCTGATGTCGGCTGCTCGAACGAACACTGGAGACCGAGTTTGTAGAGTCTCGAGGACTCGTAAAGCCTGCTGAGGCCATGACGTGAGCGGTATTTCCCCGTTGGTAGTGTGGCTGATGCCGATTCGTCCTGCCTGCAGCTAGAATGACCGTACTGTAGGTCGTGAGAAAAACTCTATGCCTGGACCCTGTGACGCATGAATGGGTGGGTTGCCCAAAAGAGGGCTTGGAGCAGTATAATTCCAGATTTGTTGCGTGGTTGCATCAGGCGATCGTCGAATGGTCAACTTCGGGTGTGGTTTAGTGGACCCCTGCAAACCAGGCAGTTTCACATGTCACTTGAATGTACAGAGTAGATGCATAAAAGATCGAAACATCTCCACATAAAAGCTGCAGATAACTAGTATCCGAATACGTTTTCAATAGTATCAGTTGCTGTTAGACGTATATAGTCTTACTTTCGAAATATGGAAAACAGCTTGAATGTCATGGCATGTGCCATCAGTTGGTCAAACTCAGAATGGTGGCATAGTCACCACAATATCCACAATGGCGGTCTTTAACTAAGACCAAGATCCCAAAGAAACCAGTAGATGGGTCTACTATAAGATTCACGTATGTTGCTTTCGTCGACTTGAAATTTTAGATCGGTGGACCTCATGTCATTGCTGCCCTTCAAAGATATTAGTTGGCTCTCCAACAGCAAATGAATCTCAGCTAGAGCTCGACTCAGTCCCGAACCAGCCAATCTATGAATCAATGATGAATAACAGATTTAGAAATCTTTAATCACACAAAGAAAAAGAATCACTCGATAGCCGGATAACCCGGTACTTGATCTGCCAAGATTTGATCGCATATTCCAACGCCCAGGTATATTGTGCTGCTCCCGTATTGTCTAACCTAATCTTTCCGTTTCAAGTTGTAGTCTGAGGTATACCGCATCGTAAATCATAGTGCTGTCGATGTATGTCTGCTCCAATCAAATTTCAACCACCAAAACCATCCCGCGATCATGAGTTGATTAGCTTGTTTCGCTTCTCCTTGCGCTTTAGTCGCTCGACTCGCTTCTTGTGCATCTTCTCGGCCATCTTCTCGTATCGCTCAGCCTCCTCCTTCTTCGCTCGCTTCTCCTTGATGGCTGCAATCTTGCGCTGTTTCTTAATTTAGATCATGTCTCGTCTAACGTGAGAAGAATCTGGGCCTACCTGGCGTTCCTGTTCCTTCTCGTCCTTCATCTCCTTCTCCTTGGCCTTGACTTGCGCCATGAGAGCTCGCTCTTGCGTTCGTTTCTCATATGACTTCAGGCCAGCGGTAGGTCGGAAGGCCTTCTTGGGTGCATGCCATTGCTTGCCTACGGAACAGTTAGCTTGGGGAATCCATATACAACCAATGCTGGGTGTTGATGTTACCATTCTTGCGCATGCCGAGAGTCTTCTCCGCCGCAGGAGCGGGAATCAGATTCGTTTTCTCCGTATCGGACATACTGCTGCTGTGTATCTGTCGTTGATACTGAGGCGTGTCGTTTGAGCGATCTTGCGCGCTTCACCAATTTTTCTGCCAGTCAAAAAATGTTACAGCGGGACACTATCTGGGAGGCGGTGAGAATCATGATAAAGCTGTGGCTGTGCGCCTCCATATTTGATCCAGAACTGTGGCTCAAATCCAGGGTCCAGGTCCCTCCCCACACTTTAATTCAGGGGCAGATAGGGGGCGATCTTGTCACGTCGCTTGGTACTTTTGTTTCACGATCTGAAGACTTCGGCCCCTTCAGATGAGTTTCTGATAACATTAATCAAAGGATGAACTCGCCTCGGTTCGGTCATTCTTTGCTCCATTCAATAGTCCGTCCATTTGTCTTCTTCGGCGCTGACGAGTCTTCCAATTATGTGCCATCCCGTCCCTGCTTAGCTGTCAGTCGAGGGAGAATCTACGCTATTGGCTACGTTTTTCAGCTGTGAACTTGTAAGCCTCAGAGCCAATTTCTAAGCGGAGCAAAAAGACCCGAGACCTCCAGTGAAAGAGCTAATAATAATCCAACCAATTTTCTAAACCTTATACCTTATGGCCACCAAAGTATTTTTGTCACTCAAGATCGAGGTCTTGGGTCTTTTTGCTCACCTAGCTACCTACTAGGTCTTCAAGGTTTACAAGGATTTCTAGTTTGCAGTTTCTCGCAGGTGGCTTTGACTTCGATGCATGGAAGCTAACCGTTAAGATGCTGATCAAGTGATGTGATTGGAGCAGGGGTAATGACTGTTCGTATTGCCAGCTGCATGTCCGTTTACGTTCATGTCAGGCATTTGTATGAAAGGGGGTCAACCGTATGAGTATGCGTCAAGGGAGATAGCCTCGGCCAGCCCATGAGCCTATCACTGACCAGAAGCATGTTGTTGACGTACGCACTTCAATGGTGCTTACTATGTAATTAGATTAATTAACAGCATTGCAAATGCATGCGTGTAATTGCCGTGCATTACGGAGTAGATTACAGAGACATTTCCGAAAGGCAGAGACATTACAGTGTGGAGTCTGAGGAGAGACATTTCGAAGGAAGCGTCCATCATAAGGCTTCAACTAAGAACATGCCATGAAAGAGTATGGATGAACACCTATAATGCGAGGATTAATCGGGCTCATCGTAATCAACATCCATGACACTACAATGTCATAGTGGGACACGACTGATGCGGGTTAGAAGCCAGATTAGGCCATGTTCCTTCGGTATCGTGGCCGAATCCTACATAAATGACATCCCGTCTATCATGGGCCCAGAGCCAAGGCCACGAAATGACGATGAACCATTGTGTGCTAAATTCGGGTATTTCTCAACCCCATTAAAAACACGGTAGATATTTTTGGGAATCTGTCCTGTCCGAGGCCTCCTTCACCGTAACGCAGGGAGATGGATCTCATGACGGAATGAAGAGGAAATCGTAATTAGCTGGGCAAATTGGCATATTAACGTTGCAGATAATAATAGGAATGCCACCCGTGTCGAACGGTATTACATAGCTTCCTCGTTGAGATGTTGGCGAGATTGCTCATGCATACGAAAAAGCCTTCATTTCATCGCGATGCGCCTGAGGGAGGTTATTCGTGGTCGAGCTGAACGGTGGCAGGCTGACCTGAGATGGGATTTGCCAGCCTCTTTTTTCTTCTCGACCGTGAGATTGGCTGGTTATGAGTGCACGGTGGAGCAAAACGGGGGAATTCGAAGGCTCGAAAGAGGGAGAATCCTTGTATAGTGGCTTAGCTGGTGGACCTGGCTCCATGAGACTGAGAGTGAGTGTCTGCCCATGAACCCCCAGGTCTGGACAAGACGCGAGGGATGAAAGAGAGACATGAGGAGTCAATGTTACAAGGTATCAAAGCTGACCGCATGCATGCAGGTTTGTAGAGTTGTGATATCATGCAATTGCTTTGTTTGCCAACACACAATTGTCACGACAACCATCGATCAAACAGATGCAACTTGTGTTTTGTCTAAATTGTTCCGCCATGCTTAATTTAGGCGTTGTCGAGTTTTGAAAACCGTCCGTCTTGTTTATACCAAGTTCGGCCATATTTCCGATGCGCCAAGTACCTTGCGATGGTTCTAGTCTGTGCATGATTTGGCGGTGTCGTCGGATATTGGTGTAGATCTGACGTTAAATATGATCATCAGGCAGGCCAGGATAACCTTTGTTGGGGAAACAGTGTACAAGAGCGTAGAGCAATAGATTGTCAATGCGATGAAATTTGAGATCAAAATTGTTGCCATTGCTACACGGGAGAGGCGCCTGTCATTTCAAGCTCGGTAACTGTCAACACCCGGATTGAGTTTGTTGAAACAAACCCTTCAATGATAGACAGATAGAGACAGCCCCATGATCAACCCGTCGGCTTGTCTGACGTGCTGTGAATTTAGAAAAGCAATTAATTAGACAGGAAATCAAAACAAGAGCCAATCAGAGGTGGTAGTCTGATACCGTTGCCTTGGTGAATCTCCAGTCCCAGATGAACAAGGCAAAGTGCTTTCACAAGTGCCCTGCACGCACAGATGGACAGCAGCCTCAGCCTCAACCGCAACCGTCATCGGCTGCCGCATCTTTCAAGGTCTAAATCAAGGAATGACTTTCAGGTACAGACGGGTACCTGTGTGGGAATAGACAAGGGCAATTAAGGCTGTTCCTGGCCCCGTGCGTAGCGAGGATGGCGTTAAGTTGGGACTACAACAAAGATCAAGGCTTTCCACTGACCGAGATGCCAGTATGATGAGAAAATGCAAACAGCAAAACAAGTAATTCATGATACGCTCGGCAAACAGGTTTGCCGTTGAGATACAATGGGTCGGTCGACTGACCCCATCTGTCAAGATCTAAAATCGGAACTCTTTGGCCTGTAAACCAGAGCGCTCGGACGAGGGCCGTACGTAATCTTCAAGGGCTCCTGGCAACCCGGTTGATAGATCACAACCTAACTAACCTCGATAAGTCCTGGGGACATTGTTTTGGTGAATGGGTTTGTTGTGGTCGTGTTCTCGACCTCGTAATCTCTGACCTGGTCAGGCCGATGGGCCAGGTGGCCTGCCAGCTCACCCTGGACAGATCTCAGGTCAACCAACTTGGGAAGAAGAAAAAGAAAGCAACGGATAAGAACTCAATAAAACCCGCAAATGCAAGTAAAATACCTAACACAACACAACACAACACCACACAACAGATTCGCGCTCCGCCATACTGTATACAGCATCGTATTGTATCTTTCTGGGCTCTTGTGGCGCATAGCAGTTGACGACTGGTTCTAGCCCCGATTCATCATGCAAGCCATGTCTCGCCTGTACGATAGTTTACACGGTTGGTGTGAATTAGTGAGGTTGAGAGTGGATAGATATAAAGCTGCTTTGTTTCTGACAAGGCGCGTTGGCGGCGGATGGCTCGGCACTATCGTATAGTAATATGAATTCATGATTATTGCATGCGGAAACTATCGTGTCGTTTAAACTCCCTACCTTAACTTTAGTTGTTGTGGTGTTTCAATGGATGGTACCGTTGATCTAGGTCCCGCCCCCTTCTTGAGATCGATCTGTTCGTTGGTGGCTGCCTACGACAGCAGCCTCCTGGTCTCTCAGGGATATGATTGGTCTCCGACTTACACCGGATCAAGGTACAGCTGTGTATGGGTTGCAGAGAAATCACCGAAAACTTTGTACAGCAACACAAATGCAAAATTGATCATGCATCTTACGATAATTTCTAGGCGATGGCTGCGCTAGAAACCTTTGTTCAAGACAAATCATTGAATCTCCTGGCTGTGAAGCTTTCCCGCTCATGTGTCGGTGACCTCTTGGACCGGTACAGACGTTCCGCCATGCCGTCGATAAGAGATACCTGCTGATTGAAGCTGACTCGGGCCTTATGAATTGTATTCTCAAAGTGGTCAGCCGGTTATCATCCGAATCCTGACCTGCAGTTGCCCGCTGACCACCAAAACGGTAGCAATGCTTATTGTAACTCGGCCGGTCGCTAATCGACGGTGATCTCTTCCTGTTCGCAGCGTTTGATGGTGGGAACAACTCCTAGCTATTCATAATTTGGCAAATGTCCGAAGAAACAACTCTCGCGATAGTTATCTATGATGCCTGGCCAAGGCCACCGATACTTGATTTTCGAATGCGCAACCGCCAAGGCCGTTAGATTGTCGCGGCCATTGAGCAAGACATCGTGCCGCCCGCTGTAACCGTTACTCATCCCTTGACCTCCACTTTGGTGTTCGCCTCCCCCGCTCTCAAACCTGGAGGCCATCCTGGTAAAGGCGCTTGGTGAGTTTGGGCATGGGAGGATTGAAGATCATCGATATGGAGCATCGGGAATATACATAATTACAAGAGAGAGTCGAGTCTCTCTCACATGATGGAGTTGTCCTTCCAACAAGAATTAGGTTCGACGCTTGATGCCACTTGATCAAGATCGCTCGCTTGCGTCTTCCTCCATCTGTCGTGGGCTTGCAGCGCTTTTGTCTGCATGCACAAGTGCACCTTAGGTGCAGGTACACGGCGCGCACTGAGTGTGACATGGGCAGGGTTGTTAAGTGGCCCCTGACAGAAACAGCAGACGAATAACAGAGGCCTGCACCGCCCAACAGAGCAGCAGCAAGCGTTCGCAGTGCCGCGAACGAACAAAGAGCCAGGGGATACTTGTAGTCGACCTGCGAGGTCACAGTGCAGAGAGATGTGGACTTGGAGTCTCATGTACCGATATTGACAGTACCTGTCATGAAATGGTGACCGCCATGAAAGTGCACCACCCACTGCAGTTGATGAAGATCAATATCCATGATGGTAATGCTGTCCTGTTTCAGTAAGATTGGGCGAGGAGCAGAAGGGTTTGTTCATGGCTGATAGCGCAATAAAAAGATTATGCTCCTGTCAGATTGTCACGGATAGCAGAGGTAGATTAATTGATATTTGACAGCATAAGATGGCATATCCGAAAATTATTATCGTCCAGTCAAGACAATAACAAGAAGAATGACCGCTTGGTGCAATTTGCCTCAAGGACAACACAGTGCGGGCCAGGCTTTGGGGTGGATGAAAAAAGAGAGCTCCACCGCCAAGCGGAGTCGAGGAGGCCCGGCCGCCCCTGGAGAGGCAGGATTCATGAAGGGAAGGGAAGGAAAGGGTGCCTGCCCTGGGTGCTTTACCGCAGCCGCCTTGGGAGAACGAAAGTCAGAACAAACGACAAAAGCAAGGGCCATCTGAGGTATATGTGGTTTTGATAAGACTCCATTGGGCACAGCATGTATGCCCAGATGTTCTGCACGTTTAGTAAGTGTTTTCACAATGCATCAGACTGCACACATGTTACCAAAAAGTAGCATAGTTCATCACACACAATCCCTTTTGGGTTCCCTCGGCTTCTTGATCGGGTCACCCTAACACCGAGTCGATTCATGAACCGCCTTCCACTGGCATCCACCCGATCCAATCTTGGCAGCCAACACGGGCAGCTGGAGTCCCCGAGAGAGGTGGCGCCCCTTGGCCATGTCGTGTCTCTGTCGAGTGTGGACTGTGGATGCCAGGGTGGATTGTCCAAGACCACGCCAGCAAGCCAGGCCAGGTACCTGGACTACCTAAGGACTAAGGAACTAGGGATTAGGGATCATGAACTAACTATGAAGACTAGGGGGCCTACCTTTGGGCCTGGGGCCTGGCCAAAGTTGGAAGAGCGCAGAGCAGAGCAGAGGTACTAGAGATGCATGTCCTCCCTGGCCATTTCCGGCTGTCCATTCGCATCGTCTTGGTTGCAGCGGTACCTGCCCATACGTACCCCCATCACAGTTGGCAGTGGGGACCCTTGCACTTGCATACACTTGCGCTTGCTGGGCGTGGCTGAACACAAGTGCATTTGGCTTTACCTCTTTCCCTCTGGCCTGCCTTTTATCACGAAATCGCGTTTTATCTCCCCCCTTCCCCCGTCCCGTCCCGTCCTCTCTTCTTCATCTCTCCGGCCGCACCTCAAATCGAAAACGCCGCCTTTGCGAGCGAAGATTTTCTTTCTTCCTCCTCCCGACCTCTTCTTTCTTGGTGCGATTCCAGTTGCTCTCGCTTTTGTAGAGTTGCGCTGGTCTTGGCCGTCCACTCCTTTTCTTTACATACCATAGTTTTAACATCCGCCATTCGAGTTGTTCGTCCACCCAATTTTCCGCGATTCATCTCGACGACTTTCAACCCTATTGCTGCCGTGTTATCTGGTCCGTTGCCCCAGTACGACTTGCTCGCCATTATTTGTAGCAATATTGTTTTCTCGAAGTCGACACTCTTTGCCTTTTTTGCGTGCTCAATCTCAATCTCAAGATCTATACTGATCGATGCGTGTGACGCCTCAGACGCGACTCTATTCGAAATTCCCAACACCATTGCTATACACTTGCTCGAATCGAATAATTAAGCGAGCCTGGCGGTTCTGGAGCGGTTGCCTTGCTTGTCCTATGAACCTTTAATTCCCACATTGTTGTCCATCACTTCATTGCCGCTGCGCGGCTGAGGAGAAGATGGCAACCGCATTTGGCCCCGAGCGGCTAACCCGTCCAACTCCCGGTCCAGCGTTCGATAGCCCTTCCGATCGATTCGCTTCCTCAATGAACTCATTTGTTGGCCCTCAATCCGTTGAATCACAGGCACAGCTCGATGAGCCACCGCCAAACCCTCCATTCGTCTTTCCAGCCAAACCGCCTGCCCCGGCGTCCGCGCCATCTTCCTTCTCGCGAGCGACCGGTCGTCGTCCCATGTCGGCCATTGAGACTCCCAACTTCAGCTTTGGGTTTCCTGCTGAGAATGCAGACGGACAGTCTCGTTCGGCATTGCCTGACTTTAGTTTCAACCCTGGTGCACTACTTTCGCCAGACCGTGAGAACAACTTTCTCCTGACTCCTCCAATCTCACCTCATTCTCCCAGAAACATTGCATCGTCACAGCGACCCGGCGGCCATGGACATCGAAGAGGTGGGAGTGAATTTGTTGGGGGACGTATCCGCGAAGGCAACTCGATCGCCATCATGAGCACTAGTCCTACCAAGTCAGAGAGTGGACTCGTAACGCCAACATTTCAACCACCTAGAAGAGGCCATCGAAGAGGAATTTCAGGCGCCATCTCAACAAATGACTTGCCAATTCTCCAGCCTCCCGTCTTTGATGCCGCCGGCCGAGGAAACAGTGCACCGACTAGCCCGACCAACTTTGGCCAGCCCAGCAACCAGTCATCTCTGCCTCTAGATGAGAAGGTTGTACCTGAGCCCGAATCTGCTCCTGAGCCCGAGACGCCAAAGGAAACAGAGAAGCCTGTTTCAGCCCCTTCACCTGGCGGAAGCCCCAAGCAACCTAAAGCTCGTGTCGGTTTCTCTGACACGCTTGAGTTCATCCCACGACCTTTGTCCCTCGTCTCTAATGAGACTTCCAGTACAGTAACAGCGCGACCTGGACACTCTGTATCTGGCAGCATATCGTCAATTGTTTCAGCCGCATCTCACAACGGTCGGGATAGTCCTTCGCCGTTATCTCAAACATCAACTCGCGAAATCTCAGATTCGAGGCCAAGCACCGCAGGTGCTATCCTTGAGCGTACTCCTGACCAAGCTAACACGCCATCTTCACCAAAACGTCGAAATTCGATCCCGACATTACTCAATTTTGCTGAGGCTCCCAAAGCGGAAGATCCTGAACCAAGCCCCACAAGGAAGCGCTGGTCATTTTTCGTTCGAGACTCATCAGCTGGAAACACATCTCCTGGCAAGAGACCACAGAGCGCCGGATCAATTGATCTGCTAACAAAGGCATTGCCCATAACTGGACATGGAGTTGATCCAGTTGATGAAAATGCTGAAGTCACTCCCGTCAAGAGTAAGAGCAGCAAAAAGAGTAAGAAGAAAAAGAAGAAGGTGAAAGGCTGGGCTGGGGCTATACTGCCACGAAAGCCTAAATCTCACAGCAAGCGGTCAAAATCTGAGGGCGGTCGACCTCCAACTCCACCAGCTCCTAGAGTCGCTCGATACGAAGGCGAGGATGCTATGTATGGAGAGCCTGAATTGTTGGAAATTTCGACACCAACTCTTACAGTCACCGAATCTCCCGACATTCCTCAAGATCAAGCTCCGAAGCGATCAGCAGATGAAACATCATATCCTATGATCGACCTCGACGCAGCTCTCGGCCCGTTCAACACTCCGCTACCACTCAATCCAGAGTGGGAGGCAGCGCAACGAGCTGCTGGTGGTGCCGGTAAGCGGCGGCTTCATAGTGCTCAAGGCATGAAGGGCTTCAGTGGTCCTGGTATGCATTATCATCGCCGAGCAGAATCTGCTCCCGATCTACCTCCATTTGATCCAGGCCGTGCTGGCATGCACCGCTACAACAGTAGCTCAACAATGGCCGATGTTTTCGAAGAAGATGAAGAGGATGACGATGACAATGCCAGATCTGGGACAACAGATGACTCTTCTGAAGAAGAGACTGACTCTGACAGTGACGCTACACCTCCAGCTGCTGTTACAAGAGACCCTCTACGTGACTCTCAAGACAAGCTTTCAATACACAGCTCAAGCCAGCCGGATCAGGCTATGAGGCGAACCACCTCGAGCCTGAGTGACAAGGATCAAATATCTGGGAGCACGGTGCGTGGTGAGCGCTCGAGGTCATCTTTACACGAAAGCGTTATCGCCGAGGAGATGCCAAGCGTGATTTTTCGATCCCCTTTCATGCCTGCTGAGCGACCTGAGGCTACCGATTCCACCCCTTCTTCATTGAGGAGGTTCTCAGGCACCAAGGATCTTTCACCTGGTGAAGTCAGCCCGTTGCATCTTCCTGCACCAGCCAATGTTCCGAACAGCCCTTATGCCATGAGCTACTCTTCTTCTTTCCCGTCTCCTCGGTCACCCATGTCTGTTGAGGTTCAGCGAATCTCAACAGCTCCCTCATCAGTCACGGATGAGAACAACTTTCGCTCTTTGCTCTTGATGGGAGAGCCTGGACCTGAGGTTCGAGTTTCAGTGGATTACGATATTCCCTCATTGACATCTAGCAACTCTACAATGACGAGGGAAAGCATGTTCCTACCCAGCCAGCGCCAATCACAGCCCACTCTGCGAGAACCTCGACCAGTTTCGGTTTCCTCTGCTGCTTTTGGACGACGTCGATCAAGTCTTGCCAGCCTCAGCCGTCTCATCAGTAGCTCTCATGGTGAACGGAGCAAGCTCTCAATGGAGGTCACACTGGACAATGACGAGAATCACAAGAAAGCAAAGAGTAGCCGAACGAAGAAACTGGGTCGAATGATGCAGTTCTGGAAACCCGCTAAGGAGAAAGAGGGTGAGGCGAAGTAATGAATGAGATATGCGACTTGAAGAAACTCTACAGCGTTGGCGTTCTATGACTGCCGTTGCATTTGCACGGTGCATGTACAATATTCTTTATGGCATCCCACAACCGAGAAGCTTTACTCGGTAGCTTTACCAAGTCGACTCTATTTTGGGCCACTGCTTGGAGCAATGGCCATATCAACATTATTGGTCAAGAAGCAAGGCACCAACAGACCTGGTACGGGCCTTGGATCGATGGAAACCCCAGTATTTTAGTTTAAGGAATGGAATGGGCGCAGAGGTTAATGATTGCATGAATAGCATTGGTATCTGGCATTGCCTCATGTACCTGACTCCCAGGTCGACAGGGCCGATGGTTGAGTCAGATACTTGGGTAGTTTGGACTCCTCAGGGAGGGAGTTGGACAACCCAAATGTGGCATCTATGCCGCTGTCAATATGAGAAGATCTAACTAGGTATTTTGCGGAGGCGGCTCGTAAATGCACAGAACTAGTAATGAACATAGTGCTGGAATGACTTTGAGCCTGAATTTTACGACGATGTGAGGTATGCCTCGTAACCCTATTCCTGACATTACAAAATGTTGGGTCTGTTTCGGGACAAGGATGATATGGTAGAGTTTGGGAGGAAAGGCGATCACATTCTCCAGACAGGTACAAAGTCCAAGTATTCAGGGGTCATTAAGTCGTGAAATGTATTCAAGAATGCTGCCATGCAGTCTCTATGTAAAACCACCAGTAAGTAATATGGCGATGCGGGCACAATAATCCTCCCAAGTAAATCCTTACCATTCCAATCCGTTCCGTTCCTGAAACGCCTCAAGCAAAGCCAATTGCGTGCGTCTCGTCAGTCCAAATGGGCAGTGTCAAAAGTCCAAAGCAACGACGCCATCTCGCTGAAGTAACACCACTCACATCCACTTCTTGGCCATATCAGCAAAACCACCCCAAGTATCGCCACCACCGCCGCCACCGCTGTAGGAGTGCGTATCACGCTCTACGCGAACAGCGCTGTTGCCGCCGAAACCGCTGGCCATGCGGACAGCTTCACCCACAAGGCCGGAGGAGTCGCCGGTGGCAGCCTTGGAGGCGACACCGAGCATGCGCTCGATGGCGGGTGGGATACGTAGGCCGAAGCGAGCAAGAAGAGCAGTCAGAGCTCCGCCCGTGATAAGGGGCATGATAACGACGAAGAAGACCTTCCATGGGTGGCGCTTAGCCCAGTGGACAAGGTCGCGGAGGAGACGCTTGAGTTGCTTGTATGTCTTCTGGACGAAGCCTTGACGTGGGGAGCGCTTGTAGTAAGACGAGCGACCTAGGTAGTCAGCCAGTTAGCAACCTTTTGATTCCGAGGTATGAGGCGGGGAGTGAGGGAGAGAGGGGTAGAATTACTGTTTCCAAAGAAGCTGGAGCGGCTGTTGTTACCGCCAAGTCCAAAGAATGAAGAGCGCGAGGAATTGTGCTTGCCGTAGCGATCTCCGCCAAAGAAGGAGTCTGCCATGTCGGCGAAGCCACCACGACCACGCTCACGGGAGCTAGAGCGGGAGCGGGATCGCGAACGGCGCTTCTTGTGAGAGCGAGAGGATTTGTGACGGCGAGATCTGCCTGAGAGGACAGAGGCACCGTCGTTCCAGTCGAGGAAGCCCATATTTTTGGAGGATTCTCGGTGGGAAGTTTTTTAGGTAGGTAGTGAGATTTCAGAATGAGAGAGGTAGAGGAAGGGAAACCTCAGATTGTGCGCATTCGAGAAAGAAAAGGCGCTATTAAATCAATTGAAGAATTGAGTCGTCGTTGATTGATGCTCACTTTTATTCTGAGGAAAATCAGGATCGAGACGAGGAGAATGGACTAAAAGGATGTGCGCTTCTGCTGCTGCTGCGAACGAAACCAATGCAGATGCAAGTCAGAGCTGTATGTACTGTAAGAGTGAGGTACAGTAGTGTCAAGTCCCGGAGGGGCCACGGCGGGCACGCACGGGACACACACGCGATGATCCTTCTTCACCGTAAATTCGAGTGGCTGGAGATACGATTCGCGCGTTTCAGGGGTCTCTTTTGGCTACTCCACCGCTGTACAGTAGCTAGAGTAGAACCCCTGGGAATTGGAGTGGTCGTCCAGTTGGAGTCTTTTCCTATTCTTTTAGCTTGGAGCTTGGCTTTGTTGAGTTTTGATTCTCTTCTGCAGCTTGCGCATCTCGCGGCGAACTGGCCTGAACAGGAAGAGAGAGAGGGGCTGAAAATTGAAGACGCCTGCAGGGGGTGTTGATTGATGATCGATCCTCCACAGTGAAATTGACGAACGATATGCGAGAGTCGCTTCGAGCAGCACGGTTCAGTATTGTTGACTTGCTCTATGAGGTGATTGATCAAGGCTCATGTTAATTATTTATTTGTGAATTCGCAAAAATGGTACAACCCTTGTATATCCACTTGTCTTGTATGGGTCTTGTGTTACAGAGGTTGAGCAGAAATATCCCGGTTGGCATGGATTGCATGATAGATACATGAGCACACGTACGCACGACTTTATACTACCAACAACAACGACAACGTCTTGCTGTAACTGCAACTGTTACCGTTACAGTACATACTTTGCCACGGAGAAAGAACCACTTATGTAAAAACCAGCAGACGGTGAAGCCCGAGGCTACAGCAATTCAACAGTTCGCGTATTCTACAGCAGAAACCTAACTCGCTACCTCTCTTTAGCGAGGGCCCGACTTACATGGATGAGTCAAACCAGTTGCCAACTCAAACCATGGATGCTCAACCTCGTTGTTCTGTTCAGAATTTTCACAAACTGACTCACAAAATGTCGAAATACTCGATCGACCGTTAGACACGTTGAAGGTGACCCGTAGGGCTGAGAAGCCAAAATGGAGACCTCGCGTGCCGTCCCGCTGTGGCCCACGTACGTTTGAAAGAGGAGAGTGCGCGATCGTGCAAAAAATTCCCCGTGCTGAGAAGAGAAACCTTACACCGCCAATGCTTATATCGTGAGTTTAAAGTGTTTCCATAAATAAATACTTGTTCAGCTGTCTAGCTAGTGCCACGTTCTGGAGTATTCTGGAGACGTTGGCTGATGATATCCACAACCCTTCCCACAAGGCTCACTCATCACTCAGCATCACGCTTCATAGCTTCCTGAACCCAAACCGATCTCTCCCTCCCCAGCTTCTTCAGCTCTTCGTCGGGCAACTCATTGAGTTGGAGGTAAATATGAGGACTGGGCACATTGCGTCCTTTCTCAAACCCAGGGCGCTCAAGTAGCCTGTACATCCAGTTCTTGACGTGAGGAAACTCGTCAATCTGGGAGAGGCCACTGTACTCTGCAAGTAGACATTAGCTGCCGGAATGTACACAATTTCTGAATGAAATGCTTACTGTACGCGGTAGTCCATGGCCAAATTGCGATGTCGGCGATGCTGAGATGATCACCAACAAGATATCCAGATGGATTTTCTGCAAGAGCCTTGTCCATTGTTTTGTAGAGACGGCGCGTTTCGTTGACGTAGCGGTTCAGGGCATATGGATAATCACCAAAAGCAGACACTGTGTATATCAGATTATTTACCCCTTTTATCTCGCCTCAATATTCTGAACGTACTCTCAAAGTGGTTTGCCTGGCCTTGCATAGGGCCGAGACCACTGACTTGCCAAAAGAGCTATAGGGGCTTAGATTAGATATATCTTCAAGAGTAACTCATAAGTATGTGACTTACCCAGCTCGTCATCTGCCAGTACTCTTTGGTACCACGGGGATACGAGATCTTGTAGTCCTTGTCATACCGCTCCACAAGATACTGCAGGATGGCACCACTTTCCCAGATCTTGAGTTCGTTGCCGTGCTCATCTGTGTCGACGATGGCTGGGATACGACCGTTTGGGTTGATGGCAAGAAACCACTCCTCCTTCTGTTCGTGTTCGAATAGTTTGATTGCACGAGCCTATATATATATGGAATGAGTGAGAAGCAGACTGGTTATTTTGGGTTTAGGATTCGTACATTGTACTTCAAGCCCAGTTCCTCAAGTGCAATGGAGATCTTGAGTGGGTTGGGAGTGCCTTCGCAGTAGAGAGTGATCATATTCTCGGCCGACATGATGGTCTAGGGTCTGAAGCGGAGCAAAGATTTGATGGTAGTTAGGGATTGAAAGTGTTGATATTTTTGATTCTGAATTCTTTATGCTTCTACTTTGCAGACGGCTCTTGATTCATATTTATATACATCCTATTCTCCCACGACTTAAATCTTTCCCGTTCGAAAGTCGAGATCATTAATCATCATTCTTTCCCTATAGCAACAGAACCATGATTTCTCGTACTCAAAACGGTTCACGGTATCACAAAAGAGACTTAGGAGGATTAGTATCTGCTGTGTCACACTCTTCTCCGTGGACACAATTGCCATTAGCCACCTGCCAAAGAAGGGCAATGGTAAAGCAAAAAGGGAAAAAACTTGAATACCTTATATACCAGAAACGGTAAATGGTGTACAGAAAAAAGTAAGGCTCTATCTTCTACGCTATTGCTTGGAACCTGGTATGATTATCAATCCGGTCAGCTTCCGCGGAGCCTTTGAAATCAGACGCCCAAGACAAAGACACTCAACTTGCAGTGGGTCTTGCTTGGCTCTGATGGCGTCAGAATCGGACTCTGGATATTGAATCGGCTGAAAGTATCGTTTGGATTCTTTCTTCAATTCATTTCCCGCAAGTTTCGTCTTACTGTGACACAATATTTAGTTGGTGTCACAATGACAGGGATGGACAAGCCTCAAGAGAAGAAGAGTCTCCTCTTTGTTAATGCCAATCAAAAAAACTTTCCGTCACGTCGAAATAACCATAAATCAATAGATTCCGAGGTCCGTCGCCATGTTATGCTCGATATTGGCAAGGCCCGAAGAAAGCCATCAAAGGATCGCCAGTTCGTTACCTTAACATGGCAGACACAAAAGCACACCGGCAAACACAAAAGTCCTAGAAGCAGGCAGTATGGTCAATCAAGAATACTTGGGGAGTCCCAGGTCACAATAAATACACCTAGCTTGTATGCATTGGCTGTCTTCGAGAGGGAATGGGGAGAAGACTCGTTCTCGGCATACGGTTTTACTCTTATCATGACTACAGGGAAGAATGCGATAAGCGGCAGTAAGTAAACCCAAGTCCTATGATAATCTATTTAAGTATTCTATACGTACTAAACCTGGGCATACAGCCCATTTGGCAAATACGTTTTGGTCCGCTTTCGCCTTCAGAAAGTCTGCCTTCCTGAAGCACTACCAGCAGATCTTTAGTTCACCAGATGTTCTGGCCCAATTATACCGTCAATCATCACTAGAACTCAAGTCCCTGGCGCTCGAGCGCTCACTTATGACAATTCAGTGTATCGAGTCCAGGCTTATAAGCTCTGACACGAGTTGGGCAACGTCAGACAGCGTTATCTGCGCTGTTCTAGCGGTAATCTGCTACAATGTAAGCTTCGTACAATGTATATATACTTTTTGGTCATACAACTGAAATTGTGGTAGTTTTCCAACCAAGATTTTGGCCAAGCGATGGTTCACATCAGGGGTATATGGATGGTAATTGAGGCCAGGGGCGGCATTTCGACTATAGAGAATAGTCAAGACCTATTCCCCATGATATCATGGTATGTGGAAAGTCCTTCTGCTACTTTATCATTCAATCCACAGTGACTTAATGGTTCTCCAGGGCCGATGTCACGGCAGCACTTCTGCATAACACGAAACCCTTGTTTCCACTACCCGTGAACATGGACCCATTCGTTCGCCCAGGCTTGAATACACTCCCAAATCCTCTTTCTGGCCTCCTGGAGGGCGATATACTACATGAAGAGAGCTCTCTGGCGATTCTTGCATGTATGGGAGACTTGAATGCATTTGGGACATTCCTCCAGGCCGAGCAGGTGACCAAGGGCGATGACATCTGGAACGACGAAGAGCAAATGGGTCTTCTTTTGAACGCAATAGCGCACGACTTATTGAATCAGCAGACACTACAGCCTCAACAGTCTGATGCACCTTTTGAAATAATCTTAGAGTCACTTCGGCTCGGGGCTATCATCTGGATTATACAGGTGAAGCGAAGGTGCCGCTCTTATACCGGGACTGCTCAAGCATACATCACGACACTCCTGAGAATAATTTCAAATTTCGCGGAAGCTGATACTATATGGAACCGCAGCGCAGACCTACAAGTTGTTCGTCTCTGGCTCCTGGTTCTCTGCAGTGTCAGCGAACCTAGTAGCCAGGACTATTCGACCTTGATGCGAATAATAGCTTCCGAAATGGAAGAACTGAATTTAGTAACTTGGGGCCAGATTGTTTCTGCCATACAACAAATGCCCTGGATCTACTCCATGGAAGGGCTGGGCTTGAGCGCCTGGTGAAGCTGGTTCAGGGTATATGGTGAGTCCAATCTCCAACAGCATATCAAAATTCCTATCCCGACTTTAGTTCCCCATTTTCTTGATGTATTCGTGTTAGAGACCTCAGACTATCAAGCAATGCTTTTTCATATAATTCTAGCAACGGCCAGTGCCAAAGCAGTGTCCTCGGTACCATAACATCCCCCTGACCTGTTTCTCTCCCTCCTCTGTGTACTAAGGTACCTAGTCAATGCAAACTACCTAGCATTACCTCAAGCTTTACTCTGACCGTGAATCACTGTCAAATACATCGTATATATGACGTGGCAGCTGATTCACTGACGATGGACGATCTAAGAGATAAAAATCTCCACAATTTACACGATCTTCCTATCTCTTCTTACATCTTCATGCATCCTTTTCCTTCCATTGCTTTCTCAGGTAGTTAGCTTCTAGTTGCTTCTCTGCTCTCTCCGCTAACTATATATACCCTTCTTCCTTTCATTCTCGCCTCTGATTTTCTCCTCTTGCATCCTTTCTTTCACCTCCAAGTTTCGCCGGTGTTGGATCTCAGCCTCCGGTCCCTCCTCAGACCAGAGACGCTTCAAGGTAAAGCAATGTACTATGAATACTCTAAGCTTTACTTACTGATCATCCATCATTAGATTACTGATTGCACTGTCCTCGTCTTGTGTCGTTCGCAGCTTCGCATGTGAAGACACTTCGGCTAGAGCATTTTGGCCCTATCATATTGTTGCTATCACTGTCGCATATAAGGTCATCGATCGTCGTGGTCGCTTCTTTGGTATGTTTCCTCTTACTATCGTCTTTTTGCTCTCTCTAATCGACATTGTCATAGCAGTACGATATCTCGATAGCCGCCCTCTGGCCAATCTCGCAACACGAGCCCTCCCAGAAGGCGTCATTTTGACTTCCAGATTGGGGTCAATCTCATCTTTTCGCCTTCTTTGGTACCATTGTAGTCTCCAGTTGCATCATGGAAGACCCCAATTCGCCCACCGGTCATCAGTCTCCAAAAGCTGCTTAGGAAGCCGCCGAGGAGAGCACCAAAGCATCATCGCCTGCTCATGAGCCTCAAGAGGGGTCAACCACGAGCGCCGATGCCCCCATTGAGGCTTCTTCGCCAAACATAAGTCATGATGCCATGCCCCCAAAGTCTGTGTCAGCAGAGGCATCAGACGGCGATTCCGACCTTGAGGGGTCATCCTCGGTCTCTCTCAAAAATGTCGTCCTGGATCTCGAAGAAAAGATCCGCGAATTGGAATGCCAGCTACGAGAACGCTGTGGAACCAGTTCGGTTCTGACAACTCCGTACGCATCTTTGAAGCGCAAGATGCAGGAGGAGCTCTACGACCCCATTTCCAAGAAGATGAAATCGTCCTCTGAGGTCAGCCTGGAGATGGGCTTATTCTCCACGGAAGTTGCGGGCCGATATATGAGCGTCGTCCACAATGAGGTATTCCGCATCGCAGGAAGAACTGGGCTCATCAACCCAGCCGACTTTGACGTGGGGTCAGATGGGGTCGTTGGTCTGTCGAAACACGCCTTGAAAAAGGTATATCCAGACGACAAGTCCTAGACCATTACTGAAGACGTTGCCAACGTTCCGCCTTGCACTGAGATAGCCCTACCATGGCGTCGATACCCAGTGGCCGGGTACAGGGTATCGTTTTCACGACTGGGTTTGGAGGAAGACTTTTTCGGACATGAGTTTTGGGGGATAGGACAGCCATGCTTTCTATTTTGGGGTCATTTGGCAACAGGGAAATTTTCTTTCTCTTTTTAGGTGCCTATAGAGATCATCTTGAGGCCATCTCAAAGCCATAGAGTCACTCTTTAATGGGGGATTAAAAGGTTGCTGGTTAGATTGGAGGTTACTTATCCATCCAAAGTCCAAGTTGTAGCTATGGTCTCATTAGAAACAAAAACCTGTTCTCTTGCATTGACAGAAAACACATTGTGAGGGTGCTCGTTCTCTTGTGTTTATCATCACTGCTTGACTATCTGGTCTCTCGATGTTGTAGAAGAGGAAGTCATAAAGGGGTCATTCTGGTATGATGGATCATGTACACATACATCATGGGGTCATGCAAGAGCTGAAATGGGGTCATTTTAACCAATTCTCTTTTTTTTAAATGTCTTCATTGAGGCCCCATTATTCGACGGAGTTCTAACCATCGCCTCAGCGGTTAATGGAATCAAATAAGCACAAGTTAAGGTTACTTGTAGACAATCAGACTCAAGAATCTATAATAAGATCATTTCTGACCTCCATTCAATGATTGAAAGAATACAACCAGTGTCTTGAATGAGATCTATCCAAGTTTGACCACATCAAATTGAGCATCTCCTGTTGTGCCACATCTATTTTCCCTGAACATTAGCTGACAACTCTCTCCATAACACCCAACTTGGATGGATGAAATTATATCGTAACATACTTGGTTATGGGGTACATCTGGTGGAGAGAACTGGTCACAGTCACTATTGAATAATATGAGAGACTGATGTTAGATGTAGTATTAAGGGCTATCCGATCCTTCGTCTGCTAGCCCGGTTTGTCTATTGTATCTCAAATACTCGCTGGTACTTTTCCATATCCTTTCTAAATTGCCTTCGCTAAACCAATCTCTTGTGGAAGACATATCTAACGTTCTCCTCAATCTCCCACATAACTGGATAGAACAAAACCGACATTTTTTTGTTCGGTGGTTTGACAATCCCCGATAGATCGGGGTCAAGTACTTCGCCAAATTGGGAGGTCTCTATGGTGGACTTTTGGTAAGTCATTTGAAATATATAATATCTCTAATACTTTTCCTAGAAGCTCGGCGATTTCGTATGGCAGATGGCCTCTTGGTTTCTGGGCTAATGGACGGTTGGAGCGGGTTTTTTTTTTCTCTACTCATTATATTTTAGCGGATTACATTCGCTGAAGCGTTACATAAAACAGCATGAATAAACTCTGAACTTTGACTCATGCCTTGAGAAAATCCTCGTCATTTCAAGCCTCTCTCTTACTCCTCCTTCTTTTGCTGAAATGGCTTCTTGATCAGGTCTACCAACTTGCCCAACCCTCCAAAGATCGTTCCAAAACCAAAGCTCCATCCCCTAACACGGACTGTGTAAATAAAGAAGTAAACGAGCATCCAGTTGGACACGCAAAATGCCAAGAAGATACCAAAATCTGCAGTATGTTAGGGCATCATATCAATACGGCTTGGTAGGATCAGCATACCTCTCCACTTGTCACTCGCATTAATGTTGAGTGACGCTAGGTAATCGTTACCAGAAGTCATTGGGCAGAACTCGCAAGCACTCGTGGCATTGGGGTTGAGGAGATATCCTCCGGCGGAGTCTGCAAATGCTCCTGCATATTCTTGACATGTTTGTCCTGGGGGGGCGTCAAACTTGGCAGTCTCTTCGGACGAACATTCCACTGGAGTGCCATCAAGAGTCGCTGCGAGGATGCCTCCAATCCAGTATGTAGAGGGGTTCGCATAGTACATCCAGAACCTCCAGAAGACAGGAAGTGAGGCATATGGGCGAACGACACCGTTGAACAAACCGAACATGACAAAGAAGAAGGGCAGGACCTAATACTGTTAGTACGAAACGATACATTATGAGGACAGAACTTACATTGGAAATAACGGTAAAGCTAGGGGCAAACGCGCAGATCCATTGTCCCCAGCTTGTCATGAAAAGGAAGATAAGAAGAGTCATCAGGAACGTATAACCCGAAACAGAGCTCTCAGTTGGGAGTCCAGTGGGCCAGTACCACAACACAAAGTACAACGCTGCTGACACTACAGCTGCTGGGATATCAGAAACAATGTTGGCAGTACAGAAGGCAAACCATCCGTAGATACGAGAAGGATATTCTCGGGCTTGCCAAAGAGCCATGTTGGTAAAGAACTTGGGGACAACGCCATTGACGATGGTGGGAGGAACTGTCACAATCAAGAAGCAAGTGAACATGCGGTTCTGCATGTCTTGCATCGTGTAACCAAGTTTCCAGAAGGTGAAGCCATTAAAGATGCCAAAGATGACCGCAATGAAGAACTTTCCATAGATATAAGAGGGGTCGCGCCAGTGTTGTCGGAACATACGCTTGGTCAACTCGACCGTCTGAAGCCAAGTCGGTGCAGCAAATTCAGAGTGCTCCTTGTTTGAAGAAGCTACCCCTTCGGTTGCGGAACTTCGAACTCGTTTGAGACCATCAATTTCTTCAAGCACTTTTTGAGCTTCCTCACTTTCAACCCATTCCTGGTTCCAGTCAACTTTGGTGCCATCGGGCCGCCTGTGAGGTCGTGCAGCAGTCTCGAGAATGAATTCGGCGACGTTCTTGTTAGGAGGGCAGTGAGCACCGCGGTGTGAGAAGTACTTGATGACGTCTTCTCCGTTCTGACCCATAGAGCCAAAGTAAAATGTGTTGCCGCCAGGGTTCAGAGCAAGGACCATATCAAACTGCTGAATAAGAACAGAGCTTGGCTGGTGAATGGTGCAGATGATCGCCTGACCAGCCCGGCTCAACTTTCGGAGGAAACGGACAATGGAGTAAGCAGACTGTGAGTCAAGACCAGAAGTGGGCTCATCAAGGAAGAGAAGTAGTGAAGGCTTGGCTGCCAACTCAACGCCGATGGTAAGACGCTTACGCTGTTCCACTCCGAGACACATGATAACGGCATCTTGCAGGTCATTGAGCTCCAGCAGGTCGATGATCTTGTCCACGTACGCAAGCTTGTCAGCACGGCTGACAGATTTGTCCTGCCGCAGGATGGCAGAGAACTCAATAGCCTCTCTCACAGTCTGAGTTGTATCGTGCAGGTCGCCCTGGAGGCAGAATCCAGTGTTTCTTTGGAAGTCGGCGCCAAGAGATCGTCCATCGACAAGCATCTCGCCTGTAACGACCCCAACGCTTGTACGCTGGGAGAGAATGTTGAGAAGCGTGGTCTTGCCAGCACCCGAAGCTCCCATAAGGGCAACCATGACACCAGGCTTAGCATATCCGCTGACCTTGTTCAGAAGTTTCTTCTCACCACCGAGATATGGAACTGTATACTCGATATCACGCCATGTGAAGATAGACTCGCTATCGGTAATTTGTTCCAAGGCTTCGTCTTCACTGCCTGGGTTGGGGTCAGCGACAACGCCGGAAGAGCTGCTGGCACCATTTCCAACGACTTTCTCGTCATCGACGAGGGCTTCGGCTTTGCGTGCTTGTTCCTTAGCCTTTCGGCTCTTCTTGAAGATCAAGGCACCACCGCCACCTTGTGTGAAGCTGACCATCTCTGTTGCCAATACCGTGACGAGGATATAGAGAACAGCAAAAGCAATGATAACGCCGAAGTTCCGCCATAGGTTTGATCGGCTATAGTTGTAGGTAGCTTGTAGATAATCGGCGCCTGATACTGACTGGGCATTGACTGTAGCTCCGCTAATAGCACAGCCCTGATATCCAGACTGAACTCCGGGTCCCTGCGGAACTAGCTGGGAGGGAGCACATTCCATAATTCTATCGGACAGCTCGTTGGTCAAGACAGCCTCAAAACTGTAACTGATGGGGTTGATCCAGTACAACCAGCCGAACCAGATATAATCCTTCAATAACTGAGTCTTGGGGATGACATATCCGGTGTATATGATGAGTAGGTTGAGGGAGATTCCCGAAAATCGCACAGCCGTGTCAATCTCTGGGGATAAGCTGGCAAACATGCGATACAAGGCTGTAACCATGATGGTTGTGGTATAAACGAAGAGCATGTAGATCCAGAACTTTGATACATCCACATCAAGCCCAGTCATGAAGTACATGATGAGACCAAAGATGCACACCTGGACAGCGATGACCGGGAAATCGAGCAGGACGCGAGCAAGGGAAACAGCGGAAGGACGATAGAAAGCATAGTCGTGGTGTCGAGCGACAACGGCACGTCCAGACACAGCCTTCATAAGCTCAGAAAGCTGAAGCCAGCCCAAGAAGAGAATCGAGAAGAAGATGGTACCGCCGCGACTGAAAGCACTTGCAGTATCCTCAGTCTGTCCATAGAAGAGAGATCCAACAATGAAACCGTTGGAGATGATGATGAATAGCTTTGTCCAGAGTGTTGTGGTATCGCCGAACAGGAGCCAAGCCTCTCGCTTAGTGCAAGCAAGCACTTGCCGAGGGAATGAGATAGTGTAAGGTGACTTGTCGGAGACGTGCTTTGATTTTGACTCCTGGACAGCCCCCTGGAATCTCTTCGCGTCTTGGTAGTCAGACTGGTGAAGAGACTCCTTGTATGCAGCAACATCAGCCAGGAGCTCTTGGTAATGTGGTGAGTTCCTGAAAGCCGACTCGAGCTCTTCTGGTGTTCGGGGAGCGCGGTGTTCAAAACCGGGTCGGAAGCGTCGTTCGGTGGGATCGGTGACGGCAGTCAAGAAGTCTGCTGTCGTCTGTCGTTCGGGACATTCGAATCCAAGGTCGATGAAATACTGCTTTGCCTTGTTGGCAGGTCCGGAGAAGATCTGTCGGCCTTGATCGATAACCAGAACCTTATCCATCAACTCGTAAATGCCCTCTCCCGCCTGGTATAAGGTAACGAGAGTGGTTCGGTTGCTAATGTCTGTCATAATACGCAGAGATCGTGCGTAGTCGAGGGCAGTCGATGCGTCTAATCCTCGAGTAGAGTTATCCCATGCCATCACGGTAGACTTCGATGCCAATGTCTCTGCAATGGAAACTCGCTTTCGCTCACCACCGGAGACACCTCGAGTGAAGTCATCGCCGACCACAGTATCTCTTGTATGGCTGATACCAAACATCTTCATGAGAGCATCCACGATAACCGGAATATCGGCCTTCTCCTTGATCTTGGTCTTGTTGGTGAGCGCAAAGGCAAGAGTCTTCCACACGCTCAGAGTAGCAAAGTGAACATCGTCTTCGCCGTTGTAGTTGACCTCACCCCGGTAGTGCTTTTTCTGCTCAGCGGCAGAGATACCGCTGTACGAAACTTCTCCTTCGACGGCAGCATATGATTCGCGGTTGTTGCTGATAGCTTTGAGGAAGGTACTGCACCCAGCGCCAGGTCGTCCCAAGACGAGCATCATCTCGCCATCACGAACGCACCCGGTGAAGTTATTGATGAGTGTTCGGGTTGGGGGCTTTCCAATCCGGAGAGATGGAAAGTATCTGGTGAGGACATTGTAGAGATCGGGGCCGAATGTACCAAGAATAGCATCGGGTACGGTTCGTACAAAAGTTGCTGTGCTTCCGACGCCTTTGACAGTGAGGTTCTCATACACAACACCAACTCTCTTCAAAGGCCCTTCCTCCTCGGAACGCTTTTCGAAATGGCCTTCTCGCATAAAGCGGCCGAGTTCGAAACCCTCACTCTCTTCAGGGCCAGCTTCTACATCGGTCTTGGAACCATCATCGTCGTCATGTTCATGTTCATGTTTTTCTGACCGAACTCGAGCAGCAGTACTCGTCCGTCTACTCTGAGCTTTGCTTGCGTGCGTATCTGCTGTTCTTGTCTTGTGTAGGCTCATCAAGTTGTGACGTAGAGACTCGAACTCTTGCATGGCCTCTTGAGCAGTGACATCTTCCTGTCCACGCTCACCCCATTTTCCTTCTTGGACGACACCTGATTCGGAGGAGCTGCTGCGTGTAGGGTTATGTTGTCCACCTTCGACGGTTTGTTGAGAAATGGGTTGTTGCTGCTGTTGCCACATAGAAGATTGTGTGCGGCGAAGAGCATCGCCCTCTACTGTGTTTCCCAACATGATGACGGCGATTGTACGAGATTAAAAGAGCAAAGAAAAGGGATGTAGGTTGTAGTTATTAGGAAAACGACTATGACGTGCAGCCGTTGAGCGGCACCGCTTTGATATTTGTATGCAGTTATTATCTCTGTAGGTAGGTAGACGTAGGTCTGTCCTATCAAGTATTTGGCTATGAAAGGAGAAAGACCGGTGAAGATAAGCTTCACAACGGAGAGCTGCAGGACAGGCCGGGAGCTTTAGTAGCACGCAATGATGGCTTCTCAACGCCTCAACCCTGAGAATAATTGTATTTATAATGACCCCTAGTTATGCACATATTTTTCCTCTCCGGAGTGACGTAAAGGTGCCTCCGTTACGCTAAGGGAGATGGAAGGGATTTAGACGAAGAGTATCCAAAATAACCTGCTCAGTTGTTAACCGTAACAGGCAATAGTGCCAGCCACTCTTTTCTGTCGCTTCTCTAGAGCTCAGTTAGCCTGTGGGTGCTCTGCAGACTGCTGAGCTCATGGAGTTTAGCTCTTGTTTCCGAATATTTGTGCCTAACGTTATGGAGTTTGTGGAGTTGCTGACTTGACTCGGGATCTGAGATAAGGCCCCATATATTTTACTTTAACAGATTCATGCCAAGTCGTAGATCCCTTCTCCCGGCCGGACATTGCAGCGTAATCCATCGGATTTTAGCGCTATAAACTCTGAAAACTATCCATCTTTTGCTGTAGCATTGCAGCATTACGCCTAAAACCCGGGTACCTGAACCGGTCGACGCGTATAAGAGTCGTCTCCGGGCTTTGTCGGATACGTCCAGTATCACAAGAGAGTGGGACTGTTTACGCCGTAAGAGTCACAGTAATTTGCTCTGCTCTTTGTGAACTGTTTCTGAAATGAGAACATTGATGGATGGATGTTTGTTTTGTATTGGTAATCACAGCGAGCAAACGGCTTGCCAAGACCGTTGTGGAACGTTGATTGACGCTACCAATGCAATTGGATGCACATAAGCACAGAGCCTCCCCCAACGTTATCAGTTAATAATGTGAGGGAAGAGGAACATTGTAGGGGTCCTCCACCTGAGCTGCTAGAGCTTTCCAATATCCACATTCATCCTCCGGGGACCTGTCTCTGATTACAAAGTCAACTTTGATTCGGACCCTTTTCACATGCTAAAGATAGCTCATCCGTCAGTATTAGGTTGAGTCGGCCGAGTGCTCGTTGCAGCAGCAGACAAGGGCATATCACAAACGTGGTAGGTAGCATTGCTCCCTAAACATCAATTACCTACTTGCACACGGTGATTGTCCAAGGCTGTGATCATATCGGGTCCTTGTGGTACTCTTAGGGTAGACTGTACGGCTCTTCCATTTTGGCCATCGACTCGTCATTGGTGGAGTCACCAAGATGAATATGATTACGAACGTACAATTTCTTTGGTAAGGATGCACTCGTTGCCGACATAACCAATAAAAGTGACGTTGGCGACATCCTCACACCATGTTCCAAACGGTAAGAAGGCCTCAAAATTGTTGACTTGGTTCACCTCCCGCGACTTAGTCTCAATATCAAGCTGAAAGCTGAGGGAGTAACCTTGACCATTTCATGATGATCTTGTTGAAGCAGTTTATATAATCCTCAGAGTGAGTTGGTATCTCTTATCTCCTATTCGTATCAAAGCGCTGCCGAAGTGCTCCTATAGTGATCTGGTCCAGCAGTTGTTGCATGTTCGTCTTGGGAGGCTAAGAAATAGTCATATCTGAGCAGACCCAAGGCTATCTCTGACGCTCCGACATGCCGCAGAGGCCAAGTTGGAAAATAGCTCTGTCTAAGTTGTGGGCTAGAAGTGTTATTTGCAGTTGAGATTTGTGGCTGTGAGCTTATTCCAGCAGAGAGAACC
>JAAQRH010000902.1:0-39539 GCA_013186785.1 Fusarium pseudonygamai
GCCTCGTAATACCCCCGGCCGCTCCCAACCTACCTCCACGATCCCCCATCCCTACGGAGGAGCTGCCTTTCCTGGAAGTTCTCTACTCGACCCCTGCCGAGATGCACAACAATCACATGGGGTCAGCCATGGATTCACTCTCCACAATCCTTCTTCGGTCCTCTTCCGTAGCTGCAAGACGGTAATTTGATAAGAAAACGTCTCTCTCGTCTTGTGAAAAGGTCCGTAGTTCTTTTCTTGGTAAAAGCTTGGTTACGTCGAGTTCCACTTAAGGGTTCTAGGGCTCAGCTGCATGTTGCATTTTCCATCTGCAGATATCTCTTTTTTTTTTTCCTCTCTACTCGCTCAGTGTCAGTGTCTCTTCTGCTGTGTCTGCAGAGAAAGCTTCTTGCCTGTGAATTCGTCTACTGGTCATGGCGAGTGGCCCTCGTCGAAATATCCCGTCTAATCTTCGTATCCCTCCTACCACTGTTAAGTGGACCGTTACAAAGACCGACGACCACGATACCAAGATGGGCACTCCATTGGGCTCGCCGACTCTAGCAGCCTCGACGGCAAAGTTCAGAAACAAAGTCCCAGCCCAGATGCAAAGATGTATACCACTGTACATGGCATGTGTCATTGTCCTCTTCATCATCCTCAACTTCGACATCTTCTACTCTATACCCAGCCCCCTCGGCGTGTTCCGAAAAGAAAAAGAGATTGTATCAACACCATCACGCTTTAGCACGTTTCCACAGAAGATCTGGCAAACTTGGAAAGTCGATCCATTAAACTTTGAGGATCGTGACTTGATTACCTCAAGGACGTGGGTTAACAAGAACCCTGGAATGCGATATGAAGTCCTCACAGACGACAATGAGCTTGCGTTTGTGGAAGAGCACTTTGGTGCGGGGAGTGCGATAAATCGACCGGATATTGTCAGGTTTTACAAGAGCATCAACTTGCATATTATCAAGGCTGATCTGTTGAGATACATGATCATGTATGCTCAAGGAGGTGTCTACGCAGACATTGACGTCGAAGCGCTGAGGCCTGTGCACCGCTTTATCCCCGAGCGATACGACGAGAGAGACATTGACTTGATCGTCGGTGTTGAGATTGATCAGCCCGAGTTCAGTGACCATCCTATCCTAGGCAAGAAATCAAAGTCTTTCTGCCAATGGACTATCATTGCAAAGCCTCACCAACCAGTCATGCTCCACCTGATCGAGCATATTATGGTCTGGCTCAAGGCTGAAGCAAAGAAGCAAAAGGTTGCTCTTGGAGATATCGAGCTTACTTTTGATCAAGTCATCAGCGGCACTGGTCCATCTGCCTTCACAGGAGCTTTGCTGGAGCAGATGCGCAAGAACCATCGTGGTGGAAAGGTCACATGGGATCTATTCCACAACCTGGATGAGTCCAGAGTTGTTGGTCGGGTTCTTGTTCTCAACGTCGAGGCCTTTTGTGCTGGACAGGGCCACTCAGACTCTGGCAACCACGACTCTCGTGGAGCTTTGGTTAAGCACCATTACCATGCCTCCAATTGGCCAAGTAAGCATCCTCGCTACCGTCATCCAGCATACGGTCAGGTTGAGGACTGCAACTGGAACGTGGAGTGCGTGAGGCTCTGGGACGAGAACGTCGCTGAGTGGGACAAGCTCTCGGAGGAAGAGAAGAAGCTGAAGATCGAGCAGGCCAAGAAGCCTGACCTTGGTCTATGACCTGATCTGCAAGCGATTGATTGATATTTAGAAGTGCTCTGGAGATCGGCGTTGAGTTTGAATTTCGGAAACCGGCTACCTGAGGTCGTATAAACGCGTAATTGATGAATGAGACCAAGTTAAACTCTATAACCGCCTGATCAGGCCATTGTCCAATTACTGTATCCCGTGAAAAGTGCCGTCTCTATATAACAAGTCTCGCATTCCTTGCATCTGCGACCGTGGCTTGGCGCATGTTCCTAGAGCCGAGGCATCGACAAGGGTAGACCAACTCTATTCGGGGTGATTCAACCCCGCGCGTCCCGAACCTCCGTCTTCATATTCTGCGCGTCTGCGCCGCTTCTTCTCTCTTTTCCAACAAACATAATCACTCAATTTAAATCATGGCTTCTCAAGAGAAACAACCCGTCATCATCGTCGGCGCTGGCCTGGCTGGCCTCGTCGCTGCTTTTGAACTCTCAGAGCGCAAAGTCCCCGTTCTGTTGGTCGATCAAGAAAATGAAAACAACATCGGTGGACAAGCTTTTTGGTCGCTGGGTGGCTTGTTTATGGTCGACTCTTCGTATCAGCGAAGAATGGGGATTAAAGACTCCAAGGAGTTGGCGTACAGAGACTGGATGGGCTCGGCGAGATTTGATCGTGAAAAGGAGGATTACTGGCCTCGTAAATGGGCCAAAGCCTTCGTGGACTTTGCCGCTGATGAGATGGAGGATTATGTCAGGGCGAGAGGCCTCGGTTTCCTGATGAATGTCGGATGGGCCGAGAGAGGTGATGGCACTGCAGATGGCCATGGAAATTCTGTTCCAAGATTCCATGTCAGTTGGGGCACAGGACCAGAGGTTGTCAAGATCTTTGCAGACCCTGTCAAGAAAGCTGCAGAGAACGGCATTGTCTCCTTCAAGTTCAGACACAGAGTTGATGAGTTGATCATCGACGACAACGGACGTGCTGTTGGCGTACGAGGCACAATTCTGGAAGATGACGATGCTGCTCGTGGCGTCAAGTCGAACCGGGTCGAAAAGGACAAGTTTGAAATTTACGGCTCAGCAGTCGTCGTTTCTTCGGGCGGTATTGGAGGAAATGTCGATGCCGTCAAGGCTGCATGGCCTGTCGAGAGACTAGGTCCCAAAATCCCAGAGACCTTTGTCATTGGTGTTCCTCATCATGTCGATGGACGCATGATCGGCATATCCGAAGAGGCCGGTGCCAACGTCATCAACCGCGACCGAATGTGGCATTACACCGAAGGTCTCCAGAACTGGAACCCTATCTGGCCAGACCACGGTATCAGAGTCCTCCCTGCCCCTTCATCTCTTTGGCTCGATGCAACTGGCAAACGACTGCCACCATTCCTATACCCAGGTTCCGACACCCTTGCGACGTTGAAGTATATCTGCAGTACGGGATATGACTACACCTGGTTCATTCTCGACCAGAGCATCATTGCCCGCGAATTCGCCCTCTCTGGCTCAGAACAGAATCCTGATGTTACTAATAAGAGCATCTGGCTGCTTCTCACCAGAATCTTTGGCAAGAAAGGCACCGTCCCCGTCCAGAACTTTCAAAAGCACGGCAAGGACTTTGTTGTCCGCGATAATCTGGAAGATCTAGTAGTCGGCATGAACGAACTCGCCAAGAAGCGCAATGGTCCACTACTGGAGTTCGACGCTATCAAAGAGGTCATCGAAACAAGAGACGGCCAGTTCAACAACCCATTCTCCAAAGACGCCCAAGCAATGCTTATCAACAATGCGCGAACATACTGGGCTGATCGTCGAAGCCGAGTTGCTCCACCTCATAGACTTCTTGACAAGGCCCATGGACCTTTGATTGCCGTGCAGATGAACATTCTTACGCGCAAGACATTGGGTGGTATTGAGACGAATCTGGATAGCAATGTCATGCGAGCAGACGGTACACCGTTCCCTGGGTTATACGCAGCTGGTGAAGTTGCGGGCTTTGGTGGCGGAGGTGTACACGGGTATAATTCTCTTGAAGGAACGTTTGTTGGAGGATGTATCTTCTCGGGACGTGCCGCTGGAAGGGCTCTTGCTCGTGAGATCTTGGGTGAGAATGATTCAGATGGAGGAGAGCTGAAGAAGGTGAACTCTCACCTTTGAGCTGGTGATCAGGAAGTCTTCTTTGTTTTGGCTTGATTTTAGCGCATTGTTCAAATAGAGATACGTTTGATGTTGATATAGGATCAGTATAAGTATGATATGATACTCCTTTGCGTCACCAAGAATGGTTGTCCCGACATGAGTATGCCGTGAGACTAGCGTTTCATTCATCTGTAAGGAACAGAACAGCTGTCATCATGCTGTAAGAATTTTATCTGAAATGTAACCCGACGTTATGTACGTATTTAAGTCATTCTTACTATTCAAATCATTTAGAACTTCATATTGGACTCAAGAGAGCGCCAAACAATTCATTTTTTGGACACTTCAGGGTAGTCAACATCCGAGTCCATGGCTGAAACAACATCGGCCGGCATGGCCCTACCCGAAGCTAAGCCTCGGAGTGGCGCTTGAACCCATGGATATCCATGGCTAGGGCTGACTGGTTACAGGGATCATTGGGCGTCTAAGCTCCAGCTTCGGCCTGGCTAGCTTGGATCGCGTGGCTTGGTGAAATTGTCCCTCAACGGCGGTGATTGTTTATTTTCATAATACGGTTGATTTTAAGCTTTATACGTAAAGATAGACTTAATTACAGTATCATATGTATTTATGTAGCGATGCTGGTCAGTGGCCCAACTCATTGATCCGAAAACTCTCACCCATCGGGTATCTCAACATATCCGTGCTATCGCCACTAACTCAACTTCAATTTCCCGTCGGTGCAGCCTCAGCTCAGTCGGACTCTCTTATAAATCCGCTCCTAATCCACGCCATTAAATTAATTTTGGTATCAGAAGGATCTGAGCTAGTGGTCTCGAGTGTAAGAAAGCGGAACTCCTGTCTATAATCTCACCGTCTCACTGGACAACACCCTGGCCCCTAAAATTTCCCCTTCAACGCTAAGACAGGGATCTTCGCCAATCGGGGCTGAGTGATGAAACAGAGACTGAACTGAGTAACTAAGGGTGGTGTCTCCCCTTCTACTGCCTTTTCTCTCTTCTGCTTTTATCATCTTGGTCTGCTGATGACTGGGCGACCAACAGAAAACTCGTGATAGCCTCTTGTTAAGGATCGCGAGGCTGGAAAGTTCTGATACTCTTTGAGAGAAGCTCTATAACAACATAATGATCGCCATCTTACCCTTCACCGTACTGCTGGGCAGCTTGGCTGCCAGAGTTGCTGCTGACACCAATTTTATCACCCCTGGAGGATCTGGTTCGTCGGGATGGAAGAATAACCCAACATACGATGTCGATGATAGCATGAACGTGGAATGGAATACGGACCTTGAAGAGACCAACCTATTGCTCTGGCAGGACTATCCTCAGGCGGGCGGCGGCACTCAGTTCTTCGTCCAGCTCAAAGGTACAAACGCACGTGTAGACTCTCCGATGTTCTTATCAGCTAACATCTGATGCCTAGAAAACACAACATCGACGAGTTTTATCTGGACAGTCAACTTTGGCGGTTTCTCTACAGAAGTTGGTGACGACCGCGACGCTGTTTTCCACTACTCCCTCTTTAAGTCTGGCACAAATGACATCGTCGCCAACTCAGCTGCGTTCAACGTCACTGTCCCCAAAGACGAGACCACATCCGCCTCTCTTGCTTCAACAACCGCCCTCCCAAGCCCTTCATCAACCGGTGCCCTCTCTGAGACGACAACGACCGACGCTGCGACCGAGACAACGACAGACACCTCCTCCGACAAAGATGATGGCGGCCTCTCCACTGGTGCTGTTGCCGGCGTGGCGGTCGGCGCAACCATCGGAGGTATTGCTTTGCTCGCTGGTGTAGGCTTTCTTCTCTGGCGACATTTCCGAAAGGGCAAAGGTGCTACAGCTGGGGGGTACGCGCCGCCCAGTGAGATGCCTGTTGGTGCGCAGAACCAGCCTGTGCATGAGTACTACAAACCTCCCACGCAACAGGCACCCGCTGAGATGGCTGGTCAGCCTTGGGTTCACCCATCACAGAACGGATACCAGGGACCCGGTGGTCTTCACGAGGCGCCTTAGTTCATGCATGAGATGGACTCAGAGGAGGGCAGTGGATAGCCTGGGTGCAAAAAGGTTTCAAGATGTTGTATAGCAAAGCATGGAGTTGATGGGTTCCGCCGGTTATATGTTTCTTAATTACCCATTTCGACACCAAGAATTTAGTTAACAATACCCCTACTTCACTGAACTAACGACTGTGACATGCACGTAATCTTCGACATGATATTTCACTCGGAAGTGAGGTATCAACACTAAGCTACCCCAAATAGCATCAACCCAGTTCCCTTCAATTTTCTTCTCCAGGTCCTTGGCGAGTCTCTTCTCCCTCTCCCTAACATCATCTGTCAAACTATCCCCAAAGTCATCCAACTCAGCAATCTTCCTGACCGTAACCTCACCCTCCTTGAAAGGAATTTTCTTGGCCCAACTAACGGCTTCTTCGCTGTCTTTGGTCTTGAGAATCCACCAGCCACAAACGTGACCTTCTTCCGCAACATCAAAAGGCCCCTTGGTGACCTGTGCAGGACCATCCATGGAGTATGTAACACGGTAACCATCTTTGGTTGGACTGAGGCCATCGGCTGAGAGAAGAACGCCAGCTGCGTGAAGCTCTTCGTTAAAAGTGGTCATTTCCTCAAAGATCTCGGGCCCAGTGGAAGTTGGATTTTCAGCTTCTGGAGAAGACTTGATGAGGATCATATATCGAGGCATGGTATTTGCGTGCTCAAAGCGATAACTATGAGGTTTGAAAGCTGATGAACAATTACAGGAACGAGGTTCTTTGAGTTGCAGATTCAAACGGGAACACGACCTTCTTTGTACAAGTTGAGCTTCAGCCCTTTCCATAAGACGTAGTAAGCTGAGGCGCTTTTGGATCAAGACTATTGGCGAGACTTGATCGATCGTCACCGTTGTGGTCACTCCACGTTAGAAACAACACTATACCAAACTCAGTGGCGCTCATGATCCAATGACAACAAAGCAATGACCAGTTGCTGCCTGTTGCGAGAACGAACCGAACAATGATAGTAATTGCAGGATAAGAAAGTTTCTTACTGAACGAGAGCTCGGTGAGTTTTTTATCCGTAATGGCACTCATGAAGACGTCCAGCAAGCTATGGGACCTTTCGTCACGAACATCGTGAAGTATGGGATACGATACTAAAACGCCACAGACGTGCTAGGCCTCGTACTTCGTATCCCGATGAATGAAACCTACAAAATCTTCTTTGTGGTAATTCTCGAGCATTCAGGAAGTCTACTATTCAGCTTTCATGAGTTCTTGCGTACGTGATGCTGCATCGCTTGGCAGCCATGATGGCACGCCGTTGGACATCGGTTGAACTTTCAACAGCTAAGACACAGTATACATGATATGGCCAATGCACTTATTATAATGTTTTGTCCCATAAAATTGGTTCAAATAGTTTCATGTCCGAGTACACTTTGGTGGCAGACCTATGCCGTATACACCGTATCATGCATCTCATGAACCATGATTCTGATATTGGTACTAACATCATAAAGTAGTCTGTATCGAGAAACTCGTATCTGTTGTATGAACAACTTGAAAAATTCGTGTAACCTTTCCTCGCATCATTCAGCTCCCAATGACGTGCTTGGCTGCAGTTCAGATAATGGGTCGACATGTCGATTTGAGTGGGCATGATAAACCAAGATAGGAAGCTGGAGCGATCATCCTTGATAAATCACTCCACCCAACGTGGGACCCGTTGGCTTTAAATGAACAGGATGCAATGTCGACATTTTCTTTTCATTAAAGCAAAGATATAAATACGACACTCTAGCAGCAGATTACCATGGCGGTTACTTTTCATGCAAACTCGCCTGCCCTCTTGTCGAACTATGGCGGACGACAAGGCCATCGAACCAGCTCCCATTGGGGCTGATGAACCAGACTCTTCTGACAACTCAGTCAAGAATACCCATGCCGATGTAAACGACATATCAAAGCATGACCATCATGTTCACAAAGACGGAGCAGATGCTGCCCTTGACTTGTTGAACGAAACGGGTGGTATCAGTCACCCTTTCGATGCCAAAGCCAACAAACGACTCATCCGCCGCATCGACACTCATATCATGCCTCTTATTTGTACCGTCTACTTCTTACAGTACATCGACAAGACTGCAGTTTCTTACGCAAGTGTTACTGGCATCCAACAATCAACTGGTCTCAAGGGAAATGAGTTCAACTGGGTCGCTTCGATTTTCTTCTTCGGCCAGCTCGGTTTCCAATTCCCTACTGTTCGTCTTCTTCAAGTATTCCCTCTCGCCAAATACGTCTCGGTAAATGTTACACTTTGGGGCGTGACTCTCGCTTGTATGGCTGCATGCCATAATTTCAGTGGCCTTCTCGCTTGCCGATTCTTTCTTGGTGCCCTTGAAGCCGCCATTGTCCCGGCCTGGGTCCTTTTCACATCCCAGTGGTACACTAAAGAAGAGCAAGCTTTTCGAGTCGGTATTTGGTTTTCAGTCTGCGGTGCGGCTCAAATGTTTGGTGGATATTTTGCTTACGGTGTGGCAACCCACGTTGGCAAAGATCCAGATGCTGCCTTGAAAGGATGGCAAGTCATCTTTCTCGTTCTTGGCCTCCTCACTGTTGTGGTTGGAATCAGTTTCTGGTTCATTATGCCAGATTCTCCCGCCGTTGCTGGGTTTCTGGACAAAGAGAAGAAAGCCATGCATCTTGAGCGTATTCGAGGTAATGTACAGGGCATTGGTACTCAGACGTTCAAGTGGGCTCATGTCAAGGAGGCTTTGACTGATAGCATGACTTGGCTATATGCCTTCTGGGTCTTTGCTGCCAACATTCCCAACTCTATTGCTACCAGTTTCGGAAATATCCTTGTTAAAGGTATGGGATATACCAATGAGGAGTCTCTGTTACTGGTTACTCCCCTCGGAGCTTGGGAGATCGTCTTCCTAATTGGGCTTACTTACGGAGCTATGAAGACAAGACAACGGTTGTTCTTCTGTATAGCTGGCCACATTCCTGCCATCATCGGAGCCATCTTGATGGCAACCACAGAAAAAGTTCCCGCCTTGATTGGATATTACACAACTGGAGGCATTCCCATTGGCTGGACTACTATTCTTGGACTACAAAGCTCAAACGTGGCTGGCTCTACCAAGAAGATCACCGTCTCATGTATCGGAACTATCGCATATACTGTTGGAAACATCATCTCACCTCACACATTTCAAGCTCGTGATGGACCACGATATCTGCCCGCCAAAATCTCCATCTGCATCATTTACTTCCTTTGCACCGTTGACTTGCTAGTCATGAGGTGGGTTTTCGATCGAAGGAATAAGAAGAGGGATGCTGAGAAGGCTGCGCTGGGCGATCAGTATAGAGTTGAGGAGAACCACGAGTTTCTGGATCTGACTGATCTGGAGAACAAAGAGTTCCGCTACGAGCTGTAGAAAAAGGTTACCAAGGTCACAAACCTTTTGACAAGAGATCATGAGTCTACCTCTAATGCAATCCCTATGTAGCTCGAATGCAACGAGACATTATGAAGTCTATTCATTAGCATAACATAAAAGGAAGAGGACTATACTATCATATTATGCAGCCTATAGACTCAATTAAATAGAGTCGCAAGGCTATCTTCAGCAATTTAATGACTTTGCTGTGCCTGAACGTTGGAGAATCTTGCTACTTGAAATTTCTGATTCTGTTTATCCCTTTGAGGCAACTTTTAGATATATCTACTCCGGAATCTTATGCTCACTTGCAGGCACGCCAGCAGCCCACCTATACTTGGAAGCAGCATGCTCATCAAGAGGATACTTCTGTCCAGGAAGACCATAGAAGTTCTCTCGGTAGCTGCCACCAGGTACCGCGTAATCGTCCCAGAAAAGACCTCTTGATCGAAGCTCAGGGAGTAGTAGTTCGATGATATCTTTGAAGGTACCCGGGAAAAGAACATATCCCTCCTCATAGTTAGTAAGGTCCCATGATTAGGGGTTTATGAACTTACAAAGTTGAATCCATCGACGTCTGCCTCATCAATCCAGACTTGCAGGCTGTCGGCTACCTGAGAGGGAGTACCAACGAATAGAGGTCCGTTGCCTCCGAGGCTGACATGTTCGGCGACAGTATGCTTCGTCCACTTTGAGTTTGCGGGCGAGAACTTTGCATAGCCTTCTACAGTTGATCTGAAGAGACAATATGAGTTGAGGGACTTTGAGATTTTGGGGAAGAAACTTACCTGACAGCGTTACTTTCAACCTGTCGAAGCTCCTCATCATCGCCGTACTGGTTCAAGTCCATACCAGTCCATCCACCGAACAACGACAGAGCGCCTTCAGTCGAAGCATACTTCTTTGCTTCGTTGTACTTAGCCAGAGCCTCTTCCTCAGTCCTACCAAGAATAGGGGTGACAAGAGCGAGGACCTTGATGTTGTTTGGGTCTCGGCCGAACTGCTCCTTCGCAACCTGTCGGATCTCTGCAATGTTCTTCTTACACACTGCAGGTGCATGCGCAGAAGTAAATATAGCTTCAGCATGTTGTGCTGCAAATGCTTTACCTGGCTTACTGGCTCCTGCTTGAAGAAGAAGGGGTGTTCGCTGCGGGCTGGGGTCCACGACGTGAGGACCGGGAACGTTGAAGTATTTGCCTTTATGGTCGATTTGACGAACAAGGGCAGGATCCGTGTAGATACCTCGCTCACGGTCTAGCTTGACAGCGTCGTCACGCCAAGATGAGTTGAAGAGCTTGTACATGACTTCCATGTACTCTTCAGCTTGGGCATAGCGTTCATCGTGCTGATTATAATCAGAACTGTATTAATGATATCAGGAGCCAAAACTTACTGCCAGTTGAACCGGGTGACCAAGGTTGCGAGCGGCGGAGTCTAGGTAACCAGTGACAATCTGCACATCTTATTAGTGGTGACCGTGAAATGAGACTCGACGTTCTTACGTTCCAGCCCAAACTGTTGAAAACGTTAGTAACTTTCCACAACAAATTATAGGAAACTTACCGGCCGTTTGTGAGATGATCAACTGTGGATAACCGCCGAGCAAGATGATATGGCTGCTCATAAGTAACGGAGACAGTGGCACCAAATCCAATATTTTTCGTCGCAGCAGCCATGGCAGGAATAACGGCCAATGGCTCTGTGAGAGGCCACTGAGCTCCAGAGATGATGGCAGGCTCCAAAGACTTCTTGTAGACATCGTAGCCTCCTATTGCAGTTGTCAGAAGTCTGAGAGATACCCCTCATAACCCAAGTCACTTACCCAATACATCAGCAATAAAGATACCATGAAACTTCGCATCTTCTAGCAACTTGGCCAATTCGACCCAGTGCTCAGTGTCTTTGAACCTCCAAGACTCATCTTCAGGGTGCCTCCATAGTCCTGGAGATTGATGACCACTGCCTAAAGTCTTATCAGTATATGTTGTATGACTGGGATGAGGGGCACCTACACATCATGACAAAGGCATTGACGATAAGACTCTTCTTCTTGCCCTGCTGGGCGGTCTGATCTTGGGAAGCCATGACGTTGACTGTAGAGAATGGAAGTGATCTGATTGGATTATGCCTGACTTCGTTGTTTAGGTGGTGATATACTGGTCCCCAGCTTATTCTTCTTTTAAGACTCTCCGGATATCGGTGCCGATACAGGACTTCCAGACGACAATTGCGTGATTGCTAGGCCCATGACTGAATATGCAAGTGATAGCTCTAGACAGGGTATCGTTAGGCTATAGATATGAGACCTTGGCGTGTAAGAGCGCTTTGGTGGACTAACCGATGGCGCAATCATCACTGAGTCTTGCTCATATGAAATGCCGATCAACCCCTCAATTCACATACGATAAACTCGGGGAACTTCCAAAAATGGGTAAGAGATTGGAAATTTCTATCAGGGTTGTTTTCTCGGGTGTTTCTAGCTCGGAAGTTTCATGTCAAGATACCGAGTTGTCGGGAGTGGCATATCACGCCCACGTGGGCTACACGCGCTGAAGCTTGCAGAGGCGCGGAGTCTGTGCTCTTCTGAGACAACAAGTATTCTAGAAGGAGTTGGTCGTAAGACTTTCATTCTACGGGTAGGGAGGTTGAAATGGTGGTTCAGGGCTTGATGTCGCTTCCTTTTTGAGCATCTATCAACAGGCAGAACAAAGATACACGGCTTCAACAGCTTTCATATAAATATCCTAGATTCAATATCTATAAAATATCTAATTTCACGACACTCTTAAGCCATTCCCTGTCCGATACTTCTGCAGAGTCCATAAATAAGCCGGTCAGTGTCTAGTGTTTCTTGATATCGCTGTCCTCGCCGGAGTTGGACCCATAGTTCTGACTATCAACCTCCTGGATGGGGCTCTCGAGAGAAGCAGCAGGACGAGAACCGAAATCCTTGAGAACCAACCAAGCAGGGAAGATAGAAAGACCCCAGAGTGCGAAGTTGAAGTAGACTCCACCAACCTCAGAGAACAGAGGCAAGGAAGTAATGCCGTAGCTGACAGCTTGCCAGGCGGATTCAGTACCTCGGAGAAGGGCAGAGAACCGAATTACTTCGTCTTGAGTGTCGGCGAGATGATGGATAACGAAGTAGCTAGCGAATCATTAGATCATGGCCATGTCACGTGCGTTCATGGTTACTCACAGGAAGAGGTAGTTTAGCTGGAATGACAGTGTGAGGAACAAGAAGATGGCGAATGAATGGCCGAATCCTGAATCACCCCAATCGTAGGTTGGCCTTGTCTCACGGAATCGAGTAACCAAGACTGTGGCCCAGATCCAGCAAGCACCTTGGAGAGTAGCAAGGAAGGCGAAAGAAGATCTGGTGCGGAATCTTAGAGAAACCTTGGTACGGTCGAGCCAAACCTATAGAGATACTGTCAGTGGCAGAAACTTGATAGGCAGTTGAGAGACTTACACCCAGAACATTACCAGCGGTGACGGCAACAATGCCACCCAAGAAAGAGCCAAGAGCACGGGATCGGACAGTAAACCATACTGCATCAGTTAGTATCATGTGTGAAGCCAGACCGGGCAGTCTTACAGGAAAGATAAGTGAAGAATACGGCTTCCGCAAAGACAGCCTGTCCGATGAACAGAACTACCAGAAGGAACTTCTTGGTAAAGAAGAGCCTGGCGGTCTCCTTCAGCTCGAAGCTAGGAAGCTTGTCAATCTCCAACTTGACCGTGACGCCATCCTTCCTCTGAACCTGATGTGGCTTGCTGAGCAACAAAGCAACGAAAGGACCAACAGCTTGGAGAGCAATGAAAATGAGGTAAACAGTGTAAGAGACCTTTCCAGCCTCGTTACGGTCGGCATTGAGGCCAAGGTTGATGGCACCACCGAGGATCTGACCAGACAGACGGTAGGTGAGCCAGTAACCCAGAGCTTTCCCGCGGTTCCAAGGCTCAGGATATGCGATGGCGATAGCGGCTTCGGCCATCCAAAAGACACCAGCTGAGATACCACAGAGAGCAGCACCTACAAGGACGAGCCACTCTGTTCCGAAGCGGTTGTTGGTGTACAGGCCTGCTGCGTAAGGTGCATAACCAAGACTAACCCCCGTCAGCAGTGTTCAAGAGTATGTTTGCGTGAGTAGACTTACGTTCCAAAGATCAAGGCACCCTTGATGCCGATATATCGAACCAGAGTACTGGAGAAGTAACAAGACACCACCATGAGACAGAACGTCAAGGCATTGGCAGCGTTGATGAGCTTAGGCGAGGCTGCACCACCGGCACCAAGCGAGTTCATGGCTACCCAGATACCCGGGGCAGACAAGTTACACAAGCCAAGAACCGTGATATTGAAGAATGTGGAGCGATACCACTTGACTGGGCAATGTAAGTAGACGGCATGCATATCGGGAGTGATATCTTACCAGGAAGAAGCTGATCCTTGGGAGGAGCAGCGACCTCACTGTCCGCATGTCGATTTTCCACCACCGTCATCTTGTCTTGTCTGAATGATCCTGTATGAACTGGAGAAAGTTGAGACAGAAGAGAAAGCTTGATAGCTATCAGAATCTTTAGCGAGACGCGGCTGTGAAATGCTCTGTAGAAGTAGGTACAAGATCAACATTTATATTTCCCTTCCCATCATGAAACCACCGCCCAACACGATAGCACCAGCACGCAATCCAATCCTTGACCGCACCTACAGCTCAACTGCCGAAGTCCCAGCCCTTTGGGCATTAACTCATCTAGCGCAAAACGTATATCTGTGGCGGCATTGCGTTTACCAGAGTCTCGGTATGTATCCGGTTCGAGACTCAGATGTTTTCTTCGCTAGCAGAGTCTCGTCCTTTGGCTTGTCCTCGGTTACGCCTCGAGTATCAGTCTGCGTACGTGGAGGCAGGATCTGAGATCAACTCCCCGAGAAAGATGGCCCCATTAACGAAGCTAATGCAAGGATGTTTAGCGGCTCCGATGCTTTAGTGCAGTCGTGATAGATGAGACGGGCTCTCCACGTAGAGGTGCGGGCGAGTCGTGCGATTACGTGCGTGGGACCATGTCATGACGAGATCTCGCCCAAAAGCTCATCTTCACTTTACCTATGTATTGTCAAATCTACTAGACTAACTGTCTATGGAATGCTCCACCACTTCTCGTGAATATCCCGCAAATCGATCTTATCTGGCCTCTGAAGATACGGCGTTTGGTCAGCCTCTATGTCCGTCTCTCTCTTGGTCCATCCATTGCCCAAGTAATGCGCAAAACGGTTCTTTGAGTCGCCGATATACTTGTACTCCCAATCTTCCCATCTAGGTTCCTGTCGCACGAATGTGATATGTCCTGCGCTTCCTGGCCAGAGCCCGTGAATTCTAGCACCAGGTCTGCCGCCATTGTACCATGAACTACATTTATCTGTAAGAACTGTCTTTGCGAAAAAGGCATCCGAGTACTCCACAAAGTCGTCCGCTGCTTGTTTAGAGGGACTCAGCGACTTGATGCCCTGATGCGAGACCTTGCGCAGGACCTTGGCGAAGTATGTCAATTGCGTCTCGACGCTGTGAGGGACTGTCCCCGATGGCCCTGTTGCTTGCGGTCCATGGACAAAGAGCAGGTTGGGGAAACCAGGTGTTCCCAGTCCAAAGTATGTGTAAGGATATCCATACGTTCCATCAGCCTTCCACAGGTTGCTGAGCTCTTGTCCATGAGCGCGGATAGGGAACGCTGGAACCATATCGACGTTTGCGCCGGTCGCGCAAATGACAGCATCAACATCTCTTTGCTTACCATCTTCAGTCTCGATACCAGTCTCTGTGAAACGCTTAATTCGTGAACGGATGTACTCCACGTTATCTTCAGTGATAGCCTCGAGATATCCTGGCCCAGGTGTAAGACGTCGGCAATTTGGCGAGAAGTCTGGGACGATTTGCTCAAGAAGTTCTGGCTTCTTCGCCAGGCGCTTCTTCATGATGTCAATGAAAGCTTCGCGGAGCTTCTGATTCGACTCGCTGTTTCGGAAGAACGAGTCAAACCTGGTCCAGTATAAGCTCTCGAGGTCCTTTCGGAAGCTCAAGTATGCGTCGGGATCCTCTGCCCATTTCTTCTTCTCTTCTTCTGTATATGGCTGGGCTTCAATCTTTCGCTCTTCTCCAGCCCAAGACGCCGCGATCCATGTTTTGTTTCTGGCATAATGATCGAGCCGCTTGACAATTGGTTGTAGGTTCGCTGTGACTTGGATACCGCTCGCTCCATTGCCAATGACAGCGACCGTCTTGTCCTTGGGATCAAAATCCGTGCTCCAATTGGAGGCATGACGAAGGTGTCCTTTATACTCCGATATTCCAGGATAATCGGGCAATTTCCAATCATTGAATCGGCCGATGCTAGTCAAGATGAACTCGTTCTTCTCGACCGTCTCTTCGCCCGTCTTCACGTTCCGCAGCTTCGTGATCCAGACACCCTCTTCATCGTCCCAGGTTGTGCCCTCGACTCTGGTATTGAGCTTGACATATTTGTAGACGTCAAACTTTCGCGCAACCGATTGCCAATATTCTCGGATCTCGTGGCCGGGTGCGTACTTGTCCGACCAGTCTGTCTTGGGTGCGAATGTGCTTTGGTAGACGTGCGATGCAATGTCGCATCTTACACCGGGGTAAACGTTCTCAAACCATGTCCCTGCCTACACAGTTGTCAGTTGTACCAACATTCAAGCAATCTGATAATTTAGCGTACCACATCGGCGTTCTTTTCGTAGATGGTAAGCTTGATGCCAGGGACTTTGGCTGGTAGCAGAATGCCTGCTGTGATTCCAGCCAGGCCAGCGCCAATGACACCAACTCTTAGCGGGCGCGGCTCGTCAACGAATCTGTCGACCAATTTCAGGCGAGGGTTGTAATAAGGCGATGTTTTGTCTGCGTCTGGTCCATTTCGTACGGTTGTTGGCGCGAGGTCCTTGGTCTGGGTAATTGGGATTGACTTCTCAGCCTGCGCACTCTCTACAGCGACGCTCGGTAAGTCTGACTCTCTGTTGTTGAAGCCATTGATTGCGCCGTTAATTACTGCTGCGGTCGCCATCGTTAATTGACGGGAATATCGTGCTCGGGAATGATGGTGAAGGTTCAATTACCGATCAAGCTCTCCAGGCCACAGGACTAGGATACTCAATGCCTTGAGCTATTCTTCTATCCTTATCGCTTCTTACTCACGAGCACGTTAGCTAGCTCTTCCGTTACATCATGTCGTAATCTAGTCATTCTGCATGGCCATTCGCTGTCGCAACTCCCGTTCCTCTTTCACCATATTGCGTCTTTATTAGTCTCAATCACGCTTGTGCCCCACGCTCTTACACCATCGACGCCCTGCCACTCTAGCATGAGAGCCTGAAATCTCGATCCAATCAACTCCAAAGCAATTAATTACCGTCGCTTCCGATATGCGGAGTGAACTTGAAGTAGTATCCGAGGTTAGAAGGTTTACTCCAGTAGGCCATCATCACCTCACTTGGTTGTCGCAGGTTCCAAAGGTACGCAAAAAGGCAAAACCTTGGGTCCTCACTTATCGAGTACAAATTGCTCTCCAGTCCACCCATAAGTTCGGTAAATTCTCCGTCCATGGCGCCTAGCAATGACAAAGGGTACTTTATTATGTGGATGAGGCTCATGGAAGTGAATACTTCCGTTAGCTTCAAGAGTATCTGGCGAGAATTGCCATACAGACCCGTATAGCTTCTCGGCAGCAAGCCCTACTGACGTCAACGCATGCAGAAAGTCGTTCCATGGAACTTCACCTGGGGTAGAAGTAACATCTGGATCGTAAAATAGAATGCGGAATGTCTTGAGTGCTCGCCGGTCGACCTTGAATACCGGCTTAGGATCCTCAAGTGCGACTTCGGCCATTGCTTCAGCTGGGACTTCATCGGCTTCCGCTGATTTGTTCGTAGTTCCTCTCGTCTTGAGCTTCGTCTTGGCCGGCTTCACGGGAAGACGACCTGATGCCTTTGTGTCTCGATCGTCACTGGACAACCCAAAGAAAAAGGTCGATAGAGGTTGCTCAATGTCAAGGACTCTCCTCTTCTCTTTCGTGGGCTCAACCCATTCAGGCGTCCGCTGCAAAACACGGGGACTTTTCAGGAGTCCCATCAGGATACTCTCATTCATGTTCTTTGTCCGATCGTAGAGGTACCGGTCTGCTCTGGCCCAGAAAGCATCTAGATTCGACTCTGCTCGCCGCATCACCTCGACGTTCTCCTTATTCCTGCGTCGGTGTTCCGGATATGCAAACTTCCCCAGCTTATTCTCGACAAACGGGAGGAGATCAGGCGCGGGAGTACCTTCAAAAGCGTCGTGAATTTGTTCCAAAATGTCAAGCCTGGATCTGATAAAGTCTCTCGACCAATCAAGAGAATCATCGCTAACCTGACCACCGAAACCTCGACTCCATGGCTCGAACCGCTCCAGCGCATGTAAAGTTTGGATGATTATAGTAAAGTCACCCATCATGGCATGGGCAGTTGGTGACAGCAAGTCGCGGATTGTCTTATCCCTTTCCGTCTGTAGTTCCAGATCATTCATGACCATATTCATTACAAAGATATCAGGAACCACGTCCCGGTCGGCCTCAAACATGCCCCTCTTTTCAAATACATGCAGGACCACCCAGTAGAGTAAAAATTGCTCGCTATATGTCAGAGGCCTATCCCTGTCTTCGGGACGAAGGCGCCAGAGGTTAATAGCGGCTCGAACAGGGGGGGAACGCCTGACCAAGAACTCAAGCTTTGGCAGAAACACATTCTCTCTCATATTAAGGACGAAACAAAGGAAAAGGCGAAACTGGTCGCTGTATTCGTCGGGCAGTTTCTCGGTAGGGTTTATGACGCTCACATACTTCTCTTGCAGTTGACACAGGCGTTTGGTAATTCGGTGAGCTTCAGTGAACACCTCAATCATTGTGTATGCATTAGCCAGAACCTGACCAATGGCTGCTCCCCATTTGTTTTTATGCTCTCTCGTATTGCCGATGAGTTGCACATGATCGTACATGTCACTGATTTGTTCGGCAAAGTAATTGGGATCCTCGCGCATTGCCCATACGTGATCCTCAGCAGCGGCGGCCGTGGCGGCAAATAGCTTCTCAAATTGGCAAAATTGAGCCGAGTCGGCACACGGTAAGGTGCTTCAAAGGTAACCTGGAGAAGTGAGGTCTGTAACCCTTCAGTATGCGTATTCGAAGGAAGCTCGGGCTCGGGCTGAACAGGATACGCATCGCTGAATAAATTTTGCGGCTCAATTTCGTGCAGGATTCGATAGCAACACTTGACAAGGAAGTCCATCAAGCGCTCTTGTATCTCTAGAATTACCATGCCCGATGCAGTGGAGTACTGCCATAAGGGCCACTCTCTGCCATAGATAGTAGATGTAGGCCAGTTAAAGTCTTTATTTGACAAGTGAAGCCAAACTCCTGGGGGAGCTTCTGGCACTTTCCTCAGAATCCCATAATCACCATCAGAAACGCCCCGCAGGATTATTCTCATGTCTTCTGTAAGATACGAATTTTTCACTGACATGTAGGTCCATACTGCTTTGTGGAAATATTGTACATCAGTATCAAGGAACAGGGGAGGCGGGTGACGGCCTCTAGAATTGAGAAGTAAGAGGAACGGCGTGGGCTTTCCAAGAGACTCCTTGTTGATGTAAGGCCACAAGATGGAACTATGTTGTTTGACCCTGACCTCCCGGTCCGTGCCTGCTTGTCGCCAAAAGTCGAAAAGAGGCCGATGGGTCGGTGGCATGTCTGGCCATGCAGTGAGAAGGACCTCGAGCCGTTGCTTTCTATTTTTCTTGAGCCATCGCTTCTGTATTGTCTCTTCATGCCGCTCCAGAATTCTCCCAAGGATCTCATAGTTCTGATAGATGCTTTTTCCTCTTCTCTTTGACTCGATTTCAACCTCCTCTGCTGGTGTGTTCAGTGGGAAAGGGTAAGAATCCCATTCTTCTCCACTATCGTTTCCGGAGGTATCAGGGGAAGAGGCTTCATCACGAGACATTTTCTTTCGAAGTGTGGCCTTTGTATGATACTCTTCAATTCGGTTGTATTGTCGATTACTCAATGTGATGTTGATGTTTTGGAACAGTGTCTTCCTCAAATCACGCGTCGCAGTTACGCGGGACTCAACGGTCGAACGATATTCCGTCCAATGATTAGGTAGGTACTGGTTTTTTTGCTCCTTCTAACTATCAGCCACCAGCTTATCTATAGTACCTTAGGTACGCGTCCAATTCGCAATCACCGAGTTGTACGCCCACTCGAATCTACCGTTCTGTTTGAGACCGTCAGTTTTGAGCATGTAAACGTTGAGTTCTCCCCGTAGTGGCTTAGCCTTGCTGTGTTTGTCAGATCATTCTTGGGACGGTAAAATGTTTAACGCGATACTAAAAATCTATCGCTCTATTGGCCTCAATTACCACTTCCCCATACCCCGCGCTGGTCGTTTCTACGGGTCTGGGGTAAATATTTTGGCGATAACCATGAGTCACAAAGAGCCGATATTGGGGTATAAATTGCGTAGGAGACCACATCGTTTGTGATCATCTGAGAGCACGGCTCAATTCAATTCAAGATGTCTTCTGAGCCCATCACATTTGCCATCATTGGTGTCGGCTTAATTGGGCCTCGTCACGCCCAGACTGTGATCAAAAACAGCCAAGCAAAGCTGATAGCTGTTGTCGATCTCATGCCCAATGGCGAACAACTAGCTCAAGAGCTTGGAGCTGCCTACTTCAAGTCTGTGGCCGATATGTTGCAATCGTCAAATAATAAGCCTCAAGCAGCCATTATCTGCACTCCCAATCACACGCACGTCCCTCTGGCTCGCGAGTTATCCTCGGCGGGTATTCACATCCTCATTGAAAAGCCTTTCTGTACCGATATTGAGAGTGGAAAGGATTTGGTTGATCATCTCGATAAATTAGACGTCAAGGCTTTGGTCGCTCATCATCGGCGATTCAATCCTTATATGATGACTGCAAAAGAAACTGTTGGCTCTGGTTCTCTCGGGAAGGTCATTGCAGTGAATGGAATTTGGGCGACTTATAAACCTATGGAATACTTTGACCCTCCACGGGAATGGCGAAGAGAGAATACGGGCGGTGTTGTTCTCATCAATCTCGTCCATGAGATCGATCTGTTGCACTATCTCTTTGGTCCCATTACACGGGTTCATGCAGAAAAGACGATATCACAACGCGGGTTTGAGGCTGAAGAGGGTGCAGTTCTGACACTTCGTTTCAAGTCCGGTGCCGTCGGAAGTTTCCTGTTCTCAGACAATGTTCCGTCACCGCATAACTTTGAGTCCGGTACTGGAGAGAACCCTCTGATTCCTAAGACTGGAAAGGACTTTTATCGTATCTTTGGCACCGACGGATCGTTAAGTGTGCCAGATATGACACTATCTTCCTATCCGGAGGGCCAAAAGTCATGGCATCAGGAGCTTGTTCAGAAGAACGTCCTTGTCCCAGATGGCGTGCCTTTCGAGCTACAATTGGATCACTTCATCAAGGTTATTCGTGGTGAGGCAACTCCGAGTTGCACACCAAGAGATGGCTTAGCTGCACTTGTTGTCTGTCAGGCTGTGAAAGAGGCATTAAAGGAGGACAAGACAGTGGATATTGACACTTCTGATTTTGGTCTCTAATTGGGTAGTGCTTCAGTCTCTTCAAGATTTCTTGGAATTCAAAGACGGATTATATGATTATAGGGTATATCAAAATAGTAATAGGATACTGAGGCTCTCTGCGTCATACTCCGTGACAAATATTGATAATGGATAAAAACTTTGTTATCCTCTGAGCAACCATTGTGCTCCCAAGTTCATTCTTCTCATCAACTCCCTTCTTCATTGAATTTCCGGGACAATCACCATTTTTAATAACTACTGACAAAAAGGAACGTTCGTGTTCGCAGCAGCAACTTAGGTTATGCATTGTCTAAACAGCCAAGCTCGGCGTGTACAGCGCAATGCCGTTAATAAACCATCCTCAACTTCTCAATCTTATTTCAGTCTTCAAAAAGAAGACCAGACAGCGCGACTAGCAAAAAACAGGGCCTGACCGGGGATTGAACCCGGGACCTCTCGCAAGCTATAGTTCTTCATAAACAGAACTGAGATGTCACTCCCGAAGCAAGAATCATACCGCTAGACCATCAGGCCAGATACTAGATCCTAGGGATATCAGTGGCGCCAGAACCGGGTGCCTATAGACATGCCGACCCCAGGGCAGTTCTTACTCCAAATCTAAGGAATTGTTAGATGTTTCGTTCCTATGTCCAGCGACTTAATTCAAGCTATTCTCAAGCACCAAGTTGCGAGCCGAGTGCTCGTCTTTTTGTTACCTGTTTCCCCAAGAGAGTGGTGGTTATTCGTGATTCGTCCATAGAGGCTAGCAGCCGGCACGGCTCGCAGGATCTACAGCACTAGCCCATGATCGATCAGACCTTATGAGAGCATTGGGTCGCCACTTGGGAATCGGCTGTAATCATTGTAATACGATGCGGAGATACTTGGGATTTAATGGTAACCCTGAGGGTATGGTTTTGAAAGGCCGAGTCCCCCTGGCTTCCAAAAGACGCACAGCCTGGCTGGGGATCGTGGTTCTTTAAGACTTCAAATTACTTGGCTTCTCTGGAGAAGCAATCTACTTTGTATAAGGTTTCGTTCTATCGTTAAGCTTAAGTCTAAGCTGTTGGGGAGCTGAACTATGCTTGACCTGACTTTGACAAGAAAGCGATACAATGATTGATTGTATCTGACCCTCAATCCCTTTTCTTGCCAATTCTTGGGAGACATAGCCAAAGTCCTAGCAATGCAGTCAAGAAAGCGAGGATAATCGGCTGGAGAGTCTTGACTCCCTTGGCTTGAGCAATAGCACCCACGGCAAAAGGCAGAATCGCGGCACCACTACCACCAAAAGCAGCTGCGAAACCAATAGTACTAACATGCAAGTGCTTGGGCAACATCTTCGTAGTAGCAACGACGACTGCAGGGAATAAAGGACCAAGAAAGAATCCCTGGAGTGCTACTGTTACGGCCGAGACATAAAAGCTCGGAACCAACCAGAAGATTAGCTGCAGTGCCATAGCAGCAGGCAGATACAGAGATACTGCAACTTTGACACCAAGCAGTGGAGTCACGAACCCTAGAATAGCACGGCCAACGGCGAGACCCAGCCAGAAGCCCATAGAGGTCATACCGGCTGGGTAGTTCTCAGCCTTCCGAACGCGAATCATGAACTGGACGATCCAGCCACCGACAGAGACCTCAACGCCAACGTAGCAGAGGAGGAATGCGGCACAAAGCCAAGTAACACGAGCGAAAGGAAGCTTGAACAAGGCTTCCTTCATGCCCTGGTTGTCCTCGTTGCTGGCGTCCATGGTTTGACGGTAGACTTCTGGGCCATTGGGCCAGAAAGCCCAAGTGCAAGTAACAAATTCGATAGTGGCCAACCCGATCTAAGTACAGCAGTTAATACTGTGCCTTTCAAGGATATATCAACATGTGCGACTCACCATAACATAGTAGAATGTATACCAAGGCAAGTTAGCCTTTGCAATCATGTTAGTTGCGATAAGGGGACTGATGACTCCTCCAACGCCGTAAAAGGCATGAAGGAAGCCAAGAGTCTCATTGGCCCTATCAAGATTGCCAATCCAGGCATTCCAAGCAGCATCACTGATTCCGTTCCCGAAACCAGCAAGACAGTACGCAAGGACCAAGACGGGGTATGGAGGGTGAACGGCGATGATGATGTAGGCGAGAATATGGCAAATTCCGCAAGTAATACCAATTCCTCGCTGTCCAATTCGTCGATGCAGTGTATTGTTCAAAACTGCTGCTAGGATATAACCAACAAAGGGTGAGAGGAAAACAAGAGATACGATGATGTAACTCAAGTTGTAATATTCTTCAAGCTGCGAACTGTCAGTAACTCAGCCCTTGGAGGAGCCGGTTTACGTACGTAAGGGATCAAGGCCTGTCATTCAATGTCAGAAATGGTATCAAACAGGGATTTTACGGGAATCATACGCCGTATGCAGCATCATTAGCCCCGGAGGTCAAAAGACTCCAAAACGCCGCTCCGGTCCTGAAAACATTTTGGCGGGGATATTTCCAGCTCTCAGCAACCTCCGCGGAAGCATTCTGTGCCGCGACGCTCTCAACACCACCGTCTGAGTAATCTTCACCGTAGCGAGAGCCAAGCCTCCGAGTTTCGTCAAAAATACCCGATCCCTCACTGACCGCAGCGGCAGGGGGTTCATTGATCGCGCGAGACGTCAGCTCGTAGGAGCCAATTGTGGCTGTAGAAGAGGCAGCCATAGTGGAGATGTGCTGACAGGAACAGAGGTTTAGGTTAAATTTAAACGCCGTCTTTGATAAAAGAAGTGAAAAACAGGAGGAGGATTCTCAGCGACATGATGAGATTTATTTCTTTCTTCTAAACTTGGTTGTTGACGACATCATGTGGATCTTGTACGCGGATAATCGTTCAGCACTTTACGATGAGTTGAGAGTATAACCAGATCAGGAATTGATTCACGGGACCCAAGACGGTTCGTCGGACCGTAGAGGAAGAGCTTCGGGTAACAAATTAGGGGTTAGCATTTTAAGTTAGCTACGGAGTATGCTTATTCCTCTTACGATTGTGAATCATGGTTTCGTATACTCAACCGCAACAAGTGACGGTAACAGTAACAGTAAGCAGAGCACATACGTAACGTACAGCAAAAATCCTTTGTCCCGTCTCACATGCAGAAACAGCATCAGCCAATATGCAACAGATCAGCGTTGGATCGCATCGGCATCGGCCTTTGCCAAGACACCCAGCAGCGGGTTCAACGCGTGCTGGCGTGGTAATCTGAGGTGGGCTCCATAATGTAATTTGGGTACCACCTTAGCCTCCACTGGGCAAGCCTGGCAGCCTGGGTTTCTCAGTATAATCATAGGCAGTGGCGGAGGCAGGGTGGCTTAGTAGCAGTCAGCAAGCGCAAGCTTCTTCCAAAGTCCAGACCACGTTGGCGTGAGACCATTGGACTCTGTGGCTTTTTGCTCTCCCTCAGCTGCTCTCCCAGGAAGCCAATCAACGAAATACCAGCCCTACCAGGAACCCAGCCATGTCACCCCCCGACAGAACAAAAAAGCTCAGCCCTGAACGGTGACATTGCAGAGATGGGTTTAGTGCTGAATCCAACAAGGCTGGGAATGGGTGGGAAATGCCGCGGTCTCTTCTTTTAACCCTTCAGGGTCTTTTTTCCTTCTTCTCATCCTCCTCTCAGATACTAATCGATTACCTGCGAACGAATAAAAGTCCCAACCCGTTGCCAAGCGAAGGCCGACCTCCTCCCGCTTTTAAGCTCAGGGCACTGCGGGGAACTGACCGGGCCGCTAGGGCCTCTCCAAACCATAACTCAATTTACCTACAGCTCCAGCTGCAGTTGAGTTCCAGCTCCTCCTCCCGTCACCATGGAGCTGAGGGATTACCCTGATCACGATCCCTCTTCACAACATGCGCAATCGAATTGGGAGCCCACGAGTCCTTCTATCGCTAGGAAGCCTATCGGGTCCGTGAAGAATACCTCGCCGTATACCTCTCCCGACTATTCGACCTCGTCCTTTGCCCAGCGCGCAACTCACCAACCATATCTACAACGGCAGACCACGACCGATACGGCTTACTATGGCGCCTCGACACCGCTGGGGATATGGGAGCCTGCGTATCCTCACACACCGGGCACCGGTCGACCTCAGAATTATAGGGAGGACAGCAACGCTTCGCTCTTGATGGCTAGTGAGCTGCCGAAGAACAGTCCTCCCGATGTGCCTCAAGGTCCTCCTGGTATGCCTGGTCCTCCTGGTGTCCCTCCGAATGGCCCTCCTCGAAGTAGATTGATAAACTGGTGGATACATGAATGGAAGCCATCGTGGAGCATGTACGTCCTCGTCTTCTCGGGGATCGCATTCGCTGTGGGCCACCATTTCTACTACAGGGGACTTCATGGACAACTTGCCAACGATCAGCAGGGCAAGTTCCGATACGGCGCTCTGCTAGCATTCCTTTCCAAGGCCTGCTTTCTCAATGCCGTGGTTCTCGCTTTCCGACAGCGCGTCTTGATGATGATCCGCCGCAAGATGCTTACGCTCTCCACTCTTGACTCGCTTTTCGCGGCCTCCGAGGATCTGACAGCCCTTCTTAATTGGGAAGCTTGGGTAAATGCCAAATTCGCGATGGCACTTACAATATTCATCTGGACGTCGCCTCTAATTGTCATCTTTACATCTTATACTCTTACTGTGGTGCCGCAACGGAAGGAAGAAATAACTCGCTGTCAAAATGTCCGCACTCTCAATTTTACACATGAAGAGACTGTGTACTGGAGAAACCCTGTCAGAGTTGATGGTTACTTCGAGTCGTCCGTCTCGTTGTGGAATTCCACTGCTCCAGCGGGAGAAACACCCGATAAAAACAAGCCTGAGGAGTTTGACTACTTCACGGCATCGAGTCGTCAATTCGATACCATCGCTCTAAAAACAGCATACACGCAGCAGGCCATTATGCGCCCGAAAGCGCCTGCGGACATTTGCGGCAAGGGCTGGAATTGCTCTTATACCATTGAGTTCGTTGGTCCAGGATACAAATGCACGGATTTGGCTTCGGGAGTGAACGCCAAAGTGAAGAAGCTAGGTGACGCAGAGTGTCCCTTTGACACATCAGTCCTCGCTCCCATGGGAAATCTCACATACTATGCGATGCTGGACAGAGGAGATTACGAGAATCCCCAGATGGTCGCAGAAGCTGGTGGAAGACCCAAGGCGAAACCGCCTTACCCAAGGAACTTTGCTGCCTTCCGGACAGAGCCCATCCTTTGGTTCGGCTACGCTGATGTTGAGGACAGAACCAAGCCGCAGCCCGACAAGCCTCAGGAAGGCGACTGGTTCAAAGCCTACACCCCCATCATTTTTGGCTGTGAGCACTACCAGACCAAGTACAAGGTCCAGTTTAACCACAGTGGCGGGGTTCAGTATCACGATGTCCAGGAGCGTAAGTTCCTCAAAAAGGTCATAGATACGACCTTCATCCCCGATAAGAAGGACCCCGATAAGAGGCTCAAGGACCGGACCCTGGCGACGCCAGAGGATAATTATGTGTTCCCAAATGACACCAAGAATTATCGCTTGACAGCCGCTTACCACGCCGTGGGAAGTCAATTGCGGGCCATTCTGAATGGTACCACTACAATGCCCAACTTCAACGTTAACAGCGAGATTCTCCAAACGAGATTGCTTGATCGTCTCAATTACCTACCAGTCGCAAACTTTCCCCTTGAGGTACAAAAGTTTTACGAGGAAATTCTGGTATCATTCCTGTCCGATCCGCAAATGTCTGCGGTGTCTTGGGCAGCTGACCCGTCGAAATACTCAGGACGGTTCGACAGTGGCCCAGACTTGGATTACCCTTGCGTCAGATGGCAGAATATAAACTGCTTCTTTTATAATTATGCGCAATTGTGGGCAGTCTACGCGTTATCCATGGGCATCACCATTCTTGCTGTGGCGTCTGGCGTGAATGCCATGGAAGAGGATGCCATGATGAGAAGTCTCAGCTTCTCTGCCATTCTCGCAGCCACGAGAGCTTCCAGTCTTGACAAGCTTCGATGGGAGAGGGAAGCTGACGTCAAGAGTAGCAAGATTGGGTTCGGAATTGTGTCTGATCGAACTGGTGAGAGGACCTACTCTTTCGGCGTTGAGGGTGATGTGAGCCAGGAAAAGCCTATGGCCACAGGGCGCTCACCAGGTCTCTCGGTGATGAATTGGGGAGACAGGGCGGCGCGCAGAATGAGTTATGCGATGGTCAACAGGAGGGACAGGCAGGAAAATTAGATGCTTTTTCTCTATTTCTGGATGGATGGGTTCTGGTACAGGCTGGTGCATTGTTAGCGTATGGCATTGAAGCAAAGCACATTTGGACATGAGCGCATAGCGTTGGATATTTAGTATCGTAAAACATCTTACTAATTTACGAAGAAACGACCTTCATCTTTACATTGTCAATTGAGTTTGAAACTGTGTAAAGCTTGTATAATCTCCCGCCGAGACGCCCGAAGAAGTTGTCCAAACCCCCTTCAATATTAATGATGCCCATCTAACAACACATCTAATGAGGTCATGATCACAATGGCATTGTCAATCAACTTTTCCCACCACGCCAAAATATTGATAGGCCTCAATGTCCAAGTGTGAAGAGATCACACAGCACACAAATCCACCTTGCGTTCCCCATTTTACAGTTTCTTCTGATTACTGTTCTGGCGCACCTGTCAAATGATCCATGTCAATTACGGTGATACTGGTGCCACACCGCTAAGAATAGAGAAGCCAAGCAAATCTCAGTGGAGTACTTTAGAGCTCAGGTGTGCTGCCTGTACTGACAGCTCCAGCTGCCACTTCAGCTTGCGTGTCCCATCCGTGTCCTCCGCTTCGCACGCTCAATCACACCCAAGATGTCCATCCACGCAGCAGCTGACCTCTCGGACGCTGCGTTAGGCGGTCCAATTCGTATCAAGGACGAGTACTTTATCGACAACTACAACCGCGTCCTCTCCCTCCGCGGTCTCAACATCTCGGGTGCTTCTAAACTACCCACTGAGCCGAACGGCCTGTCTCACCTGGATCATGGCTTCTATGAGAACCATCGCATCGTCACTTTTGTGGGTAGGCCTTTTTCATTGGAAGATGCGCCGCTGCACTTTCGACGTCTGCAGGCTTGGGGTGTGCCCTTTGTGAGATTGCTTGTTACCTGGGAGTCAATCGGTCATGCTGGTCCTGACCCTGAGGACCTGGATACAGAGTATATCGACTACCTGCGCCAATTGATTGAGCTCATGCCTGAGTATGGTATTAAGTGCTTTGTTTGTGCGCACCAAGATGTTTGGAGTCGGTACAGTGGTGGAAGTGGTGCGCCTGGCTGGACGTTTGAAGTTGTAGGTCTCGATATCGAGGCCTTCACCGATACAGGCGCTGCATATGTCCACAGCCAAGATGAGAAGAAACGTGCGAGCGAACCGCCAAATCCAAAAGAGCCAGGTGGTCCATTCTTGTGGCCCTCAGGTTACCAGAAGCTCGCTGCGTCGACGATGGCTACTCTCTTCTGGGCTGGTGATGCTTTAGCTCCCAATCTCAAATGTCGTCGCAAAAAGGACGCTGGCGATGAAGTATCAGCACAACAATTCCTTCAAGACGCCTGCGTTGAAGCCTTCGGTCGCCTCGCAGATGAAATCAGTCACCTCGAAGCATGCATTGGCTTTGAACCTATGAACGAACCCCATCGCGGCCTGGTCAACCTTCATCATTTTCACTTCTGGAACTACGACACCGACTTACACATCGGCCACTGCCCATCCCTCGCACAGGCTCTCGCCCTTGGAAGTGGCTACGCCCAAGATGTCGATTACTACGTCAAAACATGGCCATTCCCAACTCGTGTATCCCACAAGTCTCGTATTGACCCCAAAGGTCGTTCTGCATGGCTGTCCCTCGATGATCAGCCTATCGGCCACGGTCGGGGAATGGGTGAATGCCTGTGGCGCGCCCATGGCGTCTGGGAGTGGGACGAAAAGAAGAAGACAGCTCGCATTCGCGACAATGATTACTTTGAGGTTGATCATCGACCGGGTCGTGAGGGGATGCCTATTGAGTGGTACAATGACTGCTATGCGCCTTTTCTGCAAAAGTTCACGGAGCGTGTGTCGCGCAAGAAGGCGAAGCAGTTTAGCTTCGTTGAACCGGTCCCCAACGAGTTCATCCCGCCTTGGCCAACACAGGATCCTGACAACAAGAAATGGCTTCAGCAGAAGTACGCCGAGAAGGAAGTGATCAAGGTTCCACGCCCAAACAACTTCGTGTACGCGCCTCATTTCTACGATCTTAACGTCCTTTTTAACAAGAGTCATTCGTGGATGAGCGTCAACGTTCAAGGTCTCACGCGAGGCATGTTTGTCCTCAACGCGCTCTACTTTGGTGTCGGGGGACTTCGACACAACTACAGAGCGCAGCTTGGCAACATTGTCAAGTACGGAAAGAAATCGCTGGGTAAAGTCCCCATGGTTATTGGTGAGATTGGCCTCTCGTACGATATCAACAAGGCAGAAGCTTTCCGCACAGGCTGCTACGACACGCAACGCCATTTGATGAACGGCTTGATCTCCGCAATGGAGGACAACAAGCTCAACTACACACTGTGGAACTACAACCCAAATAACAGAGTTGCATACGGCGATGGGTGGAACAATGAGGATTTCTCCGTCATCAATGGCGACGAGGTCAGCGAGAATGGTCCCGTACGACCTGACTACCGGAATCATCTTCACGAGCATGACGAACTTTACAAAGGCGGTCGTATACTCGACGTGATCATCAGACCATATGCTGTGAAAACAGCCGGTATTCCCAAAAAGTCCAACTGGAACCATAAATCACTACGCTTCGAATATGAGTGGACCAGCATAGCGACCGAAGAATCTGCCGATGAGAAGAGACACCTCACTGAGATTTTCATCCCGGGGTATCACTATGACGCACACAAGCTACGTGTCCAGGGAACGAACGTGGAATGGACGTATGACAAGCCTCGTCAGACGCTGTATGTGCGCAGTAGTTTGGCTGGGTACCACAGCATTATCGTGGCCATTGAGAATGAGGCACAGCATCTTCTTGAAAGGGGACGACGACGAAGGGAGTTGTATCCTCCTCAATTCCCATTCAACTTGGTTTCTTCAGGTGTGGAGGACTTGATAGAGGACGTTGACTGGTCTAAGATGTTTACATACTTGCCAGTTGTTATTGTTCTGTTGATTGCTTTTTTGATGAGTCCTTTGAGCTCGTGGTTGCCCTAGAGCTTGGAGCCTAGATCTTCTTGTAATCTCAAGGGAATAGATTGGAATAGAGTTGATAATGGAGTAGACGGTATGTCTTTACACATAGGCAATAGACACTGTATGATAAGAATGGTGTGTTTTGAACTTGGTTCGATGAGCCTCGCATCGCTGTTGACGTATCAAGCAAACCAACCAAGAATTGAACGAAGGACGGGAGAGAAGCATAGAGAGCAGTCACATGTTCAAGGGACTTACTGTCTTTAACTGTTATTATTCATATATGCTGATTCTTGTTAAATGTGAACGCTAATATATCAAATGGACTTTTACTCTGCATCTAGAGGGCATCTTGGTGCAGTGTTGTTGACTTGAATGCCTCCTCTCTTCTTCTCCTTGCTATCATGGAAAGGAAGAGCCCATCCGCCTTCGGTCTCGGGAGTAGAGAGCCATAGTCGAAGAAGATGCCTTCGAGGGACAGGAGGAAGATGGTCTATGCTATGTCAGTACTCTTGTACCCAGTAAGGTTGTTGGATGTTTTATCTTACCAGTGTATGCTGTTCGTGCATGGAGGAGATGTGTGTTGCTGACGAACTGAATATCTCCAACCTCAAGAATCATATGCAAAGCCAACTTCTGGCAAGTCTCCTCCAGCACAGTCATAGCATGCTTCTGCTCCTCACTGAGAGCAGGAATAAGACCCTTGTCAGAGAATCTTGTAAGAGATCTCACAAAGTAAGGATCCCACTTGCAGTAAACTCGACCTTGGCCACCGTTCTCAATGTAAAAGATGGGATTTCGGATCCACTCCTCCTCACCAACTGATGTCTCGCCCTTGCGGTCAAAGTACCAGATTGGTTGTGTCAGAAGCTCAGCAACATCGGGGTTGTTCTTCTGAAGATCGTTCCAGACATTGTGAATGCTGACAATATCACTTTCACCACCCTCCTTGGCACGGTGGACGCAGAGAAGACCAACGATATCGGAGTCGTCGGCATGGAAGTACTGACGAGCTGTTGTGCGGTAGATACGAACGCGGTCGATTTGTGTAGCATCATCACCGACATCCTTGACGTGGCCGAGGACATGGCCCAGACCGTTTTGGGAGACAAAGTAGCCGATGTATGTACCAAGACCCATGTAGGCTACTGCGTTCTTGAGAGGACCCCATTCTCCAGCTGGGAAGCGTTTGAAAAGGATGAATCCCTTGCCGTTGAGAAGGTCTTCTCGAAGAGTCTCGAGGACTTTACCCAAGTTTGGAAGAGGGAAGTTTGACTGAAAATGTTAGTTTTGAAATTGGGTAGTGATACTGTCATCATACCTTGGAGATACCAGTGAGGGGAGTACCACTGGCAATGAAAGCATCAGCTGTATCGCTCAACTCTTGAATCTCCTCGTCGGTGAAAGGATGAGTCCATCGCTCAGGTGAGTTCTCGTAGTCCTCCTTCTTCCAAAGCGTAGGACCAGTGATCTCCTTGGGGAACTCGGAGTAAGGTTTTAATGCGTCATAAAGAGGAGGATGTTGACCCGAGGTACGGATACCGTCGGGGAAGATTGAACGAGGGGCATCTGCGTTCTTGACTTGGGGGAGAGGAGTCTGAGAAGACTCGTCGATAAGAGCACCTGGAGCCATTGTATGTAATTGATGTAAAGACGCTAGAAAGACAAGACAACAATTCCAATTTGAGTAGTGAGTTAATTGACATCAATTGCTATCCTCGGCAATCATCTTATATATACCCTTTTCCCCAGGTATCATCCGTTACCGGCCCCCGCAGTGTAATGACGCCTTTGTTGGTGTATTGCGTGCTCGAGCTACAATATCACGGAGTCGTACTCCCACCATCAGCGAAACAGGCTAAGCATGTCAGCGGCGAAACTAGCCAATCAGGACCTCGAATTGAGGATGACGTTATTTTCGAGTGCTACGAATCTGGGGTTTTTGTTAACTGAGGTGGTACCAATTCAGTGTCACACGATTTCTAGGTTCAGGGGAGATAATCGCGGTGTTGATTAGCCCTTGCAATTTCCTAATGAGGATGGAGGTTGCGATTGCGCCATTGCTTGGATGGACAAGTGCCGTTGTGTTGGCTTCGGGATTGTTAGTCACAATCAGATCAGATTTATCTTCTGACAGCTCGAGTTTGTTATCTTATGGGATTCCCTATCTTATCTGTTCAGTGAATTGAGGTGTTTCAGTGGTGATTGAAACGAGGTTTAACGAGCCTTCGAAAATGGTCACTCTGTGTTCCAGCTCCCATCTGTGATAGGCCGCATCTCAACGCCAGCGGAATTGGGCTCTTTTTCTGGACGAGCTATTTCACATATGGAAATAAAGCTAGAGAATCTTTGTACATTACAAGTTCGGTTTCGCTGTAACAGTGCAATCCAATGTACGGCATGGTCCAGGCATTCTGCTGCTCTATATAGTATTTCGGGCTCGTCTACTTACCTTGTCTTTACTGCTCCAGACTCAACATGACTCTCTCACAGTTCTCCAACCTCATACCATCAGTGATAGTCCTATACATACTCGCAGGCAGCAATGTGGAATCTAGTACGATAGCGGTCCGGAATGAGATTGCGTACACGCTGGTTTCCCTGTCCCGGAACGTCTTTCTCCCACCCTGCACCATCCATACGAACCTTGACAAACCTCCTACCGTTTTCCTCGAATATGACATCCGATACAGTAGCCCCAGGCTCTATAGGCCTACTTCGCTTCAAGCCGTAGTCGACAAGAAAGACGCGGCCAAGTGGCGCAAACCAGTCTGCAAACCTCCACACAGCTTGACGGGCGCTCATGCGATGTAAAGGGCGTTTAATATCAACCAGAAATATATTTTCTGATTTTATAGCGCTATCAACTTTTTCCGTCAGGACTTGGCCGGGTTCAATACCCATGGTGACGATTTCGTCTAAGGGGTAGGAGACGCGCACGAGATGTATGATATCTGCTTTTAAGATATTTGTGAGTCTAGCTGTGAAGTGATTATCAAAATATGATTTAAATGGCCCTTTTATGTTTCTCTTCATGATCTCCCTGGACTCTTTGCATGCCCTCCACATGCCCCTGTCCTTTCCATTCTTCTCATATTCGCTTGTTGCCTCGCTTTTATGACTCATGCACAGAGCATACTCCCTCTCGAGGATGAAATTCAGTGTCAGCCTACTAATCGGGTCAGGGTTAGGGCCATTGGATGAAGGGTCGTCTCCCAAAGGGTACACATGGAATGTATGGCGAGGCTGACCTAGAGCAAGTTCCCATATCATCAGTCGCAGTTCAGTTGGCAGCTTGGGAAAGCTGGTGAAGGTATCAGGCTGCAGTACAGGAGAAGACATGATGTAAGACCTCGGAGTTGTTTCTCGACTATGGTGGGCTTTCAGAGTTCTAAGGAGATCACGATTCTTATACGACAAGTTATCTTATACTAATTTCCGGGCTATTGAATTTCTTACGCACATATGCCACTTGCAGCAGTCATTAAGATATCACGGCCTTGATCATACACCTAACTTAGTCAATTTGCTTATGTATAAATGATTAGTGATTGAACTTGAATCCTGTACCATGAAGAAGTCAGAGTTGTACAGTATGTTCAGTTGCTCCACAGCTACGTCCTTCTTTCACGCCCCAGAGTTCTCATGCAAGGTGTTTATTGAATGAGGGCGTATATTTACGATAACTTCTCTATTGTTCGTAATTTTGTAGCAGTTAATGCAGAAACAAAGAACATATTCATAGTATCTATGATCGTAGCGAATACCATCTGAGTAACCAATGAGTTTCAACTTCACGACCTTGAGCATATCATCAGACGTGCAGCCAAGCGGCCTACATTTGTTCTTCTTGTATGTTTGTGTCAAAGGGCTTTCTTTATGGCGGGCCACCTTAGTTTATCTCCCTGAACAATGATAGGAGAAGCACAATAGACGTCTTTGATAAACATAATAATCGGTGATAAGGTTACTATTGACTGCGTAGTGTGTAACTTGCTCCGGAGTACGGAGAGATAACGAAGGCGGATTTATCCTCGGAGCAGATAAGAAAGATAGGCGACCGCCGCGACCCGCTCTAACGATCAACCTCAGATAGCGATATAAAAGACAGACAAATCCCCTCGTCTTCACTTAAACAACAGATTTAATACCAAGACTCATCACAGGCTTGCTACAAGATATCTTCAGAAAAAATCATCCCAATGGCCTCTCAAATAACAGTCACTCCCATCTCTCTATCAGCCGAGTCAACCATTGACTTCGGCGCTATCGTCTCAAACATTGACGTTGAAAACATAAGTGGTAAGATATAATAAGCATTCTTGAATGATTGAAACAACGCATAGTGGGAGAATACCCGTAAAATCGGTAACCTCCTCTGGTAAGACACATCTCTCATCACCAATGAGCCCGGGCTGACTGTTTCCAGATGCCGACTTTGACGTAATCCGTGAAGCACTCTTCACCCACCAAGTTCTCGTCTTCAAGAACCAGAACCACCTTTCCCCCAAGGCCCAGTATGAGATTACTCAGCGCTTCGATCCTGAAGCCGCGGGCTCTTATGGCCATGGAAAGACCATTGACGCAAAGCGCTCAATCCTCCATCCTGATCTCAAGACCATCCCTCATCAACCCCAAGTCCAGGTCATTGGAAATGGCTTTGTTGAGGAGTACGAAGGACTGAAGAACATTCAGCTCCGACACCCTCACCATCGCACATTCCACGCCACCACTATCCCTGATGAGAAGGATTTGGACTTCACCAGGTTCTATAGATGGCACATTGACGCCGCTCTGTACGGCCTCGCTCCTCCAGTTGTGACATCACTCCTCGCCGTCCGTGTTCCTGGAGGTCGCAAGCAGACTCTCGTTTACGACGACGGATCCAATGAGGAGTTGACCGTCCCGCTTGGTACTACAGCCTTTGTGTCGGGTTACGCCATGTATGACCGGCTTTCGCCTGAGGATAAGGAGTTTGTGCGTACCACAAAGGTTGAATACGCTCCTCATCCATATGTTTGGATGAGTGGTGCAAAGTCCCGCTCCGATGGTCTAGGCTTGGTCTCCGAAGGCAAAGAGATTCCAATCGAAAATCTTCCGCCTGTTGAGGAGGATAAGATCCAGATCCTTCCTATGTGCTGGCGTAACCCTGCCACAGGCCGCTTAGCTCTCCAGGTTCATCCTTCTGCCGTTCGAAAGCTGCACCTCGCCGATGGTACCGTGATCGATGATCTCACTGTTGTTCGGGAGCGGGTCCACGAGCTTCAGCGTCCTGGCATTGTTCCCGAGAGAGTTTATCCTCATGATTGGGAGCAGGGAGATCTCGTTCTCTTTCATAACCGGGGCGTGATCCATTCAGTGGTCGGTGCTTTTGCGGAAGACGAGGTTAGATTGTTCCGACAGTGTAACATTGCTGGCAGTAAGCTGCCTGAAGGGCCAGTAGCTGTTGCAGTTGGTGCTTAGATGATGCATGGTAGCTTGATAAGACAGGAAGGAGGAAGGTTTAATAGATACACGTTGTGATTTAATGATAAGTTTGTTTGTCTATAACCCCTTTGAAACCAAATTGTTTGATACAACCATTCGAGCGACTGTCCACACTGCCTGAAAGTTTGCTCAACATACCTTAAGTAAGGTTCTGTTTTTAACTATTCAACTTGATATACCTATCTTACTGAGATACTGGTGAGTTTACATGACTCCTATGTTCTAAGTTCTACATGGATTTCTTCCAGAGTACATCCTCTAATTCTTTCTAGCCTGACCTGTTATGTGCTCTGGTCGGCTGATACTGCTTATGGACAGCTACCTATACCTACCAGGGGCTGCCAAGACCTCGGTTAGAGGAAGTGGCCTGTAACCATACATAATATCACAACCTTACCCCTCAGTATAAATTCCTTCTCTTAATCAATTATCGAGAATCAGCCATACTCAGCAACCCCAGACTTGTCAGTATTCTCCAGGCAACATGTTGTATCTATCCAGCGAAGATTTTACCAAAGGTAAGCAATGTTAACAACTGAATTCAGCCTTGCACATCTCTAACCTCATAAAAGTCTTCTTCTATGCCTCCTTGGTTCACCTAAGTCTTCTCATGACTGTCCATCATTTTAGTAGCCATTTCGCTCCTAGCTACAATAGTTCGGGGTCGATTCAGAAGACGACTTCAGCCAAGTATAAATTAGCGGTCTTGTCGTTCCTCTCTTTCTTGAACGCGGCACTCCTTATCGTTTGGGGTACCCTTGAGAGTACTCCTACGACTTTACAGATCCAGGTCTTCGTTCTAGGATTGGTTATGTTGTTTGCGTGGTTCGTTATACAATGTACTTTTCTCGATCTGCCGTCACCAGATAAGCCCAAGACTCGCTGAGCCAAGCATGACTTTACCCTGCGGTCAGGCATACTTGTGGACTAGTTTCAATGGGTTGGATAGTCGAGTAATAAGCTCATTGGTATCTTACAATAGTAAAGCAAGGCTATAGAGAAGAGATCTTCCTTTCCGCGGTCCAATATATCAAGACTGGTCCATCCACTGTTTGATCTCTGATATTGCATCCCTAAACAACAAGTCTGCGTAGAATTCATGAAACTTGAACATTATCCGTGGCCTCAGAGGCTTGTTTTGCATAGGATTGCAAGCCATGGACTCGTAGTGAATTTGCACTGTTTCTTCACCTTTCTCTTCCTTCGTCCTCACAACCACGAATCTGTGGACTCCAGCAAACACATCACTGTCACTTCCAAATCCAAAGTCGACGTGGCTTTCAGTGCGGTTTGGTGCAACTTTGGCACCAATCTCAGTCTCAAGAACTTGAAAGACTCCGTATAGAATGGTGTTGACTGGAGGTAATGAAACTTCGGGAAGTTCTGTGCATGACCACAACTTTCTTGGGGCTGGTCCTGATTCTGTTCATCTCGTTAACTAGGTACTGAATAACACTAAGGTCAAGGACAGGCTCACTTGAAAAGTTGACAAGTGTCATACCAAGAGTTGAAAGAGCAACTCGTTCCGGTCTAATGACAACGCCTCCAAAATATCCCTTGACGAACTTTGCCAACAGAACTTCATCAGATACATCACGATGTTGAAGTGGTATGTCGAGCGTCATGTATCGAGAGTCAGAGTCGTACATGTGCTGTTTCGCGTTGACAACCTCGCTAACAGATCTCGACTTCTGGAATTTCTCTGGCACGGTCTTGAACCGCGTTATAAGATTCCGATCAACTTTGGACACGCGTTTCTGAATTGAGTAGCCATAGACACCGCCAGCAGTGACTACAGCAACAAGTGAGGTTGCCAGTATTTTCCGAGTTAGGCCTTGTAAAGCCATTGTAGTAGAAACGTAATGATGATCAGCAATGACTTGATCGCATGATCGAGATACTTCCTTCTGTTTAAGACTGATAACGAATTGACTCATCGTATAAAATGCGAAAACTCGTGATTGATGCATGGGCCAGCTGACCTAGCGTGGCATGCCATTTAGCTGACCTGAGTCCGGTTCTACCCGTCTTGTTAAAGCTCAGCGTCAGCTTTGGGGATAGTTTCGGATTCGCTTCTGGAGAATCGGGGCAGAATTGAGCCGACTGTGAAGAAAGCGGCGCGACATGAATGCATGGCATGATATGACGGGAGGTTCATTGTTCCGCTCATTCTTTTGTCGCGAAAATGCGTGCCTTCTTGGCTTCAATTGAGAACAGATGTTATTGGTGGTTACATCGTGCAAGAAAGTTCACCAGGGTTGATTTGGAGTTCACTGGCCAATAGGTATTAGTTAAGATGTCAATGAACGGATATAAAATATTATTAGAAGAGTGTAAACATGGCGAGAGACGGTGGTAACGCCCTGCCCAGGTCTTGAATGATGCTGACCTGGGCTAAAATTAACCTCCGGATTCTTCGCGACGCTATTTTAGCGAAATAAAATGCTCAAGTTAATAAAATCTTTCCCTCGTTCTAGCTTGCTCCTCCCGTTATCAAGCCACAGCAAAGCACTTGCAGAACCAATGTCCAGACATTGTATGATGCAGTGTTTAACTCTTGTCTTGCCTTTTTATCTTGCTGAGCTGTCTTCGGTAGATCTTTCTTGTCTTTCTTCGCCATTGTAATAAATTGATGAAGGCTGTTTCGTGTTAGGCCTTGGACTTCCCAGTGGAAGATCCCATTCTTTGGATACGTACAGGTCTTTGAAGTGTCACTGTCATGAAAATGTAGTGGATATTGAAGCTAATATCGAGGTCTTGGTACACGGGAATTGTTAGGAAATAGAATTCTGCTACAGCAAGATTTCTGGTGGATTTAACTGTTTTCCCAAGCGAAGGAATGTGGCTGAGTTGGTGCTCACACCGGGTTTACCATTGGTGGTGTGACTGCGTGCAGACAATCCTTGAAAGCAAGGAATGCCAGTTCAGATTACATTATCATGACGTTGTCAGATCTGATAAGATCGGTGTTCACCTGGCATGATCAGATCACAGGCCAATCAGGGACTCATATCATGGTCGTAGAGCACAATAGCTATATACTCTACTAATCTAACCACCTTGTAACTCTATGTTTCGCAATTGAAACATAGTAAAAGAAAGAATTACTCAATCAGAAGCTCAGGCTCAAGTGATGTCAAGGCCCGATCCTCAAGCCTGACGCTTCTGCTTACCGCACTTGGCGAGACACTCATCGACCTTGATGCCCATATCCGTAGGAATAGAAGCCCTGATCTTCTCAACATCCTCGCCATCAACAGCCTCTCCCAAAAGACGAATGACAGCGTCATCCTTAATAGCAAACAGCCCAGGCGCAACACCAGCAAAGCCAATATCCTCGGAGGGGAATGCGGCGATAGCACTGGCGGGCTCGCAGTCAGGGTTGACCTGGTAGTGCTTAGTTCCCTGGTAGAAGATGGTAGCTTGGCCAGCGCTGATTTCGTTGCGAATGACGCGAGGCTTTCCTTCAGCGTCGAGGACGCCGGCTTCAGGAACAGCTTCGGTGTAGACGCGGCCTGACATGACGGCAAAGAGCTCGGATGCTCGGGGGTGAGTGTGAAGCATGATCATAGAGCAGCCTGTATGCAATTAGCACCCAAGGCCCAGAAGCGAGAAGGGTGAGTTATACCTGGGATTTGAGCGGAAGCCAGACTGAGGCCAGAGCCTGTAAGAGCAGGGAATGTCTGGCTGTTAGCCATAGCACTAGGGGTGCTATTAAAATTGAAGAGGAAGTCCTTGTCCTCAGGAAGAAGACTATAGCGATCAATAAAACTTGGGTAACAGTTAGCAATTACTTGAAAAGAGAGTTTAGAGCCCATGACATACGTGTCGGCGAGTCGCAGCTTGGTAGT